>CM074813.1:632371-649701 GCA_037447605.1 Zygnema circumcarinatum | reverse complement strand
TAGGGTTTAGGGTTTAAGGACTTAGGGTATAAGTAAGGAGTTCAAGAGGTAAAGGGTTTAAGACCCCATCGTAAGACTTTAGGGTTTAGGGTTTTGGAAACTGGCGGAGGAAGACTTTCCAATAGCGGATCTGGGAGGAAGAACTAAAAAAGAAGAAAGACATAATTTTTTTTTGGGTTATAGTATTTAGAGTTTAGGGTTTAAGGTGCTTTTTTTTTAATCTTAAAAATATGGCGGCAGCTCTGGCGGCCATTGTTCGAGTGGTGGTTTTCCCTGTGCGAGGGCGCGTTTGGGCCTTCCATTCGGAGCCGCAGGGAGTGCATTTGACCACTCCGGCCGCCGCCTCCTCTCTGCGCGAGCTCTGGCGCGCAGTGAGCGAGCAGAAGAGCGCCGGGGCGAAGGCGGAGCTCGCAGTGGAGTACACGGCGCAGCAGGTACTGCGCCATGATCTCGATTTGTCTGTTCATGATCCAGTTTCTCGTCATGCGTTTTTGACTAAGTGGGGGAGTGTTGTAGCTCGTTAGATAGGTCTTTTTAAGAGGGTTCTAATGAGGGGAAGATCGCCGGGTTTTGTGGCTTGTGGGCGGAGTTATGATGATTTTTGCCCTAAGATGTGGAGTTCTGCGCAGGATTTGGCAGTGAAGGTTTGGGGTGGAGATCAAAACATTTTGGAGTTCATGGATGTGTTTATATTTAAAAAAAAAGGTCGCGTTTCGCGTCTGTTCATCATCAGACAGAATCATGTAGATATGTATATTTATACGTGAAAAGAGCAGGATTTGTACTGTTTAGATTTGATATGAATGAACGGGAACTCTATTTATATGCACCGTTTACCCCTCCCCCTTTTTTTCCCCCCTTCAGATGCATGATCAGTGGACAAAGCTCGGTGCCGCCCCGGAGAAAAGTATCCGGAAACGGATCTATAAGTAGGTCATCCTCACTCATGCTCCTCTTCCCCCCCCCCCCAATTATCTACAGAATGTTTTTGTTTTTTTTTTTCAGTGAGAGACTGTAGGGGCATTTTAGATGTATATAGATAGATTTTTTCCTCCCATTTTCGCTTTTAAGTATCCGCACTCAAGTGATTTTGAATCATGACCTAAATGAGATATCTCATTTTTAGGGTTTATCGTTCGGGGCTATGCTTGCCAGTGCAGGGTTGACACTGCTTTCAAGGATTACGCCCTCTGAAACTTTTTTGAAAAATATTCCAAAAACGACCTCCACTGTTGAGATTGTTTATCCTTTCAGGTGGGCTCCGTACAATCACTTCTCTACTGGCTTTTGGCGGGGTTTCGGCTTTAGGGTTTAGGGTTAGGGTTTGAATTTAGGGTTTAGGGTTAGGGTTTAGGGTTAGGGTTTGAATTTAGGGTTAGGGAATAGGGTGTAGGTTTAGGGTTAAGGTTTAGGGTTTAGAGGGTTTGTCAGAAGAGTTAGATTTGCTGGGGTTTCTGACGCTGTAAGGCTCTAAATACGTTCATTTTGGGCTGTGGATTCTTAAAATTTGTAGCTATTTCGATTTTTTTTCAAATGATTTGTAAACCATTGACATGCAGAAAACTTGGGTTTTTCTCAAACCCTAAATGCAACCCTAATTCTAGAAGGAAAATTTCTTGTTTGATTTAAAACCTTTACAGTTTGAATCCACAACTCGTGCGTCGACGAGTTCGCCACATTGCTATTGGGTAGGCCTCAAAACCCTAAAAAATACAAAACCCTGAATGTTTTTAAAACCCTAAAAGTTTGAAGATTCTCATGGGACGAAATCCAAGCTACTGTTTCCATGTGATGCTGCTCTGCTTATTCTTTTGGTTTTTCATATTTAGTTTATTTTTCTTCTGCCTTGACTTTCCAGAGGCAGTAAATTTCATAAAAACAAGTACTATGCGTCTGCAGCGCTTCTTCCCTTCACTTCCCTTCTCGGGGTATGAACTTTTCTCACCAACTTATGAAAAAAAATGAAGTTTTTAAGTAAATGATTCTCGCAAAATTTTCGTGCTAACGGCAAAACTTAGACAACGTAAAGATGGAAAAAACGATGTTAGAGTCAGAAATTGGTTCAAGTACTTTTGCTTTATTACATTCTTACCCTAAAATGGCATTTGAGTCCCGAGCGTCTGTCCAGAATTTTGAGAAATCCTTAAATCCTTAAAAGCCTTTGCCAATACTTCTCTTTGGTTAGAAACTCAAAAAAAAAAAAAAAATGGTTGCAGATTTTACCGGTTCCGAATCTCCCCTTTTTTTGGAACCTTTTCCGCACCCATGCCCATTGGAGCGCTCTGCGAGTGAGTAAAAATCTTTCAATTTTTTTTTCATTGTTTTTTTTTATACTTGGTTACAGAGTTTTATGATTTCAACATCATAAGAAACCTATGCATTTAGGGTTTTGTAATTTTAGGGTTTTGTAATTTTAGGGTTTTGGAAGATTAAGAAAGTGAGTGTGGTTCGGTGCAGGGGAGTGAGACTCTGCTCCGTCTTGTCACGACTCCAAATGTTAAGCAGCGCAGCTTAACCAACCACGGGGGAGTTGCAGAACTGCCTCTGGTCAGAAAACCCTAAAAACTCGAAAAAAGCCTATTTAAAAAATCTCAAAACCTTCACAAAAGAAAGATTGAAAAGAAAAAATATAAAGATTATAAAATGACTAAAACAATCAGAATACTGTTTGAAGGCTGGTTTGAATTTGCAGTTCCATGCAACCTCGCTCAGTTGGGACCTGTCTGTTCTATGATGTTCTATGCAGATCTTGACACCGTCACAGACTTTGGAGAAACTTGTAACTGCGTCGGAGCATGGAACGGAGTCACTTAGCGATGAAGTTTTGGCCTCAATATGTGAAAAGTACAATTTGAATTTGGAGCATGTGAAGCGCTGGAGGGACCAAAAATTGACTTAACTTCATCAAATCGAAACCGTGGTGGCGACTTTATTAGAGTGGGAGAGAGAGAGAGAGAGAGGTGCAGAGGCGGGGGAGTGAGAGAGAGGCAGGGAGAGGGAGGCGGGGAGAGAGCGCGGAGAGAGAGAGAGAGAGCGAGCGAGAGACAGTGAGAGAGAGTGATAGGGGGAGAGAGAAGGGGGTTTAGTATTGTACGCACAATCACAAATTTTGACAAGAAATCGATTGGATCATTCAATGGCTGCAAAAAATGGCAATCTTTTTGAGCACAGAAAGCAAAATTTTTACGGAACATAGAAACAGTTTTCCGTTTGCAGAACAAGACTCTCTTTTTGGTGCTGCAAGAGATTTAGGGTTCGCCTTCAAAGCTCTTTCCATCAATGAATTGCCTTGAACCCTAAAGCGCCCACACATCGCTAATCTTCCTAAACCTTAAACATGAAGCGCTAAACTCGAATTCTAATCCCTAAACCTTGAACCCTAACCTCTAAACCCTAAACTCTAAACCCTTAACTCTTATCCCTACACCCTAAACCTCTTCAAAGTCTCACATTTGAAGCTTTCGCGAACAACTCCGCCCCGTTTTCACTCCATAACTTGCTAAATTCCTCCTCTCCTTCGGCCCCTTCACTGCTCCCAAAAGAAAGTTTCATTTTGCCGCAAATTGCAGAGGTGGACCTCAGACGGTCAAACATGGTCAACCCAGACCTGTCTCCATGCTCTGCCGTTCCGTTGGACTGTGACAACGGAGAACTGCTCGCATGGAACCGTTTTGGGCCGACAGAGGATCCGCCCACCGTCGGCCTCTTCCTGTTATTATTATTTCTCTCAAGAGTCGGCTGATCCTCGACAGCCTCCTGTAACCAAAAAAGAAAAATAAAAATAAAAAACATTCAAATTGAATGAAAGAATAAGTTTTTTTGAATGACGTTTTCTTGTTTTGTAAGGTTTCGCGGTATTAGTGCTTTCACTGTTTGTAGGGTTTTTGGGATCAAGGGTTTAGGGTTTTAGGGCTCTGCCTGGGAGAGGGGCGAGTCGGTGGCGGCGGAATCGCCGTTCTTTCTTTCCTCAAATTTGAACACAAAGGACGAACCGGCGGAGGTCGGAGCCTCCGCTTTTGAGGAGGACGCTGAACCCCTCTGCGGGAAACCAAGCGAGGGAAAAATCAGGTGGACTCACCTTGACTTGTGTTGACTTGTGTTGACTTGCATCGACTTGCGTTGACTAGTATTGACTTGTGTTCATCGACCTGTCTTGACTTCCTTTGACTTATATTGACAGGTGTTGACTTTTAGTTTTTGAAACTGGAAGTTAAAAATGGATTTGGAGCAAACCTTGAAAGTAGCACTCGACAAAGTCAGCCGGTTCTGCCACAATTGATGCTGAGGTGGCGCTGCATAGAAAGGAGAGACAAATAAAAAATATAAGAGGAAAAGAAAGTCAATGGGAATACAACATATAGAATAAAAACAGGATAAGTTTTCTAAAGATTGAAACTGAAAACATGACCGAAAAGAAAAGAAAAAGTAAGGTAAAGAATATATATTTTTAAAGTACCTGCTGCTGTTGCCACCTTAGAACTGGCTGACAAAATATTTACTTTTCTGACCCGGAATGGAACTGTACAAAAATTCTCGTCGAGGAGGGGCTTCTGACGCCCCTTCTTGGCCATCTGGAAAGGTCCAAAAGAAGAGAAGAAAAAAATTAGTGACCACAAAAGAGAGAGGTGGGAGGGGGAGAGAGTGAGTGGGAGGGACGGAGGGAGGGAGGGGGAGGGGGAGGGAGAGAAGGAGAGAGCGAGGGAGAGTGGGAGAGAGAGAGATGAGGGGGAGGCGGCGGGAGGAGTGATTGAGAGAGAGGGGGGAGAGAGAATGGTGGGGAAGGACGGGGAGTAGACAGATAAAGGGAGAGAGAGAGAGGGGTATGTGGGGAGAATGCGTGGGCAAGAGACGGACGGCGGGTGAGAGGGGACGAGGGAGGGAGTGGGAGAGTGAGAGGAAAGAACAAGAGAGTTTTGCAACGTTGAGAAGCATACCAGCTCCATAACCTTCAGTCTGTTCTCTTCTTCCATCCACTCATCATCGTCCTCTACTTCCACCTCTTCCTCCTCTCCCTCTTCTTCCACTTCGCTCTCCTCTCTCAAACACTCATCCTCACAACCCCTCCACAAACTCCCATTCCTCTTCGCCTCTTCCTCGTTCTTGCTCCTCTCTGAACTCTCCTCACCTCCCCTCTCCTCCTCCTCCCTCCCCTTCCTCCCCTCCCTCCCATCTATTAACACTTCACCCCCTATTTCCCTCTCCTCCCTCTCCGCTCTCTCTTCCAAAAGTCCAGGAAGCGCCTTCCTCCGTTGAGCCCCACTACTACTACCGCTAATCCCTCTCTTCTTCCACCCCATTTGCACCCTATGCATAAGCTCATTTTCCATGTCTTCATCCTGCTCCTCCAGCCACTCTCGATGAAGCTCTTTCCTTTCTTCGTCTCCCTCTCTTTCGTTGTTTCCATTTTCTTCCACCACATGATGAAATTTCACATCTTCATCGTCATCCTCACCTTCATCCTCATCTTCATCGTCATCTTCAACATCATCATCCACCTCTGCTTCATCATCCACCAGCTTCTGTGCACCCACTGGCTCTCTCCTCTGCCTGCACCCCTCCTCCTCACTCTACTCTCAATATATATTTCATTATTTTACTTGTTTACTTTTAAAACGAATGATCAACTTGGAGCAAAATCGGCATACCGTATGGTTTCAGACCTTAAGAATTACCCTGTTCCGAATGTTGTCATGAACATGCTAAATCGCACTGCATATGTAACACTCGTCCTTTTCCAAAATGAGGAGAGTATGATGGAAGCTTCAGAATGAAAAAATGAAGTAAAAAAATTTAAGGAAAGCTCATTTAAGCCTCACATTTTCATATTGAGTGTATTTTTTGAAGCCTCCTCCTCCTGCGACTCCGTCTCCTCCAGCCTAAGGCTCATTTCCGCTTCCTTTGTCACGTCACTCGGAGGCTGTTTCTCTGCTGCTAATTCCGTTAAGTCTCCAAAATTTTCAACGCTTTCGGTCTCCATTCCGTCTGCCATGTCCAGCAGGTCCTGCATTCCACGCACCAAAATGCAAAAAGAGAAAGTCAGTACACTGAGTTTAGATTTTGGAGTGAGTTTTTGCTTATATAAAAGACCAAATTGGCGAAATCGGCGACAGCCCACCGTTATACAAGCGAAAACTGTAACGGAATCGCTATATAGATCGTTAGTTAGGGCACAAACCTGCGTATCCTCGAGAGGCATTTTTATGGCTGTGTTTGTGTCCTGCTCCCTTCCTTCTTCCTGAACTCGCACAATCAGAGCAATGAACTGGGAAGTATGTAAATTAACAAAGAGGAAAAGAAATTTGGGAAATGATGAATAGAATCATGTATGTTGAATCACACGTTACTTGGCTTCTAGTTTTGGAGAAACGTAGGCAATTATACTGGTGAGAGAGAGAGAGAGAGATATGCTTTCGGGAGAGGAGAGTGGAGATAGGAGAGGTGCGTGAGGGGATAGGAGGGGAGAGGAGATAGAGGAGAGGGAGGAAAAGTGGGGAGGGGGGAGGGCGAGAGGAGGAAGGTGAGTGGGAGGGAGGGAGGGAGAGGGATGGAGGGAGGGGCGATGGAGGGAAGAGTATAGTGGGAAGAGGAGAAAGGAGAGGGAAGTAGAGGTAGAGAGGGGAGGAGGGGGGGGAGCGGGAGGAAGTGAGGAAGGGCAGAAGAGGGAGGGGTGTGGAAGGGAGGAAGGGAGGGGAGGGAGGGGAGTGGAAGGGATGGAGAATGCGAGGGGAGAGGAGGGAGGGGAGAGAAGAGAGAAGAGTGGGAGGAAAGAAGTAGGCAGGGGGGACGAGGGAGGAGAGCGGGAGTGAGGGAGGGCAGAGGAGGGGAGTGCAAGGGAGGGAGGGAGGGAGGGAGGGAGGGAGGGAGGGGAGAGGAGGGAGAGGGAGGGGAAAGTACAGAGGGGAGGGTAGAGAGGAGAGAGAGGAGGGAAGATGCAGACAGGAAGGGATCCCATACCGATTTTGACAATTATTACACATAGCCTAAATCACCCCATAATCCTAAGATCGCTAAAAGTTAAATACCCAGAAAAATCTAGACACATTTAAAACCTTATAAGAATCCCGCAGTCATTGAAACATTATTCTCTTACCGCTGATCCTTTCTCATCATTCATCAACGTTTCCGGCCGTATATCCGAGGAATCATTTTTGTCCAAAATTATCAAATCGTCGTCAGAACCGTCGTCAATGTCCACACACGAGTGTAAAATTTTTTCAATATCGACTCCACCGACGAACTTTTTTTCTTCCTCCTTTTTCGTGACATTCGTGGCGGGCCTGCAATGAAAGAAAGGGGTTAAGCAGGCATGCATCTACCAATCGTTATAAGAAAAAGGGGAGCGAACATTGCATGAATTGTTATTCCATGTTACAGTGTTTAGGGTTCAAAACCAAAGGCAGGAATTCAATATTTTAAGGTTCAGAATGAGTTGAATAAGGGCATGGAGTTTTTCATTTCCCACGAATTAATTTTTTCGTCCGAAATCCCTCTCTTTTTTAATATTGTAAGCTTGAGGAGATGATCAAGACGGCTCCGAATTTGAATAATAATTTCATGGTGACAGGCAGGATTAGGAGAGGATTAAACAAAATAATTACTTGTCTAGGCCCCACTGTTTTTTTTGCTGCCGAAGTTTTTCCAAAATATTTGAAATTGAAACCGGCTTGACGGACGGTACAGGAAAGGAAACATTCTTCGTCTCTGCGACAAACATTAAAACAAAGACAAATAAATATTGAAAAAAAATGAATAAAGAACAACCACTCATTCACTACGTTTGAAAAAAAAAAAAACTGAACACTTTCACACACTCATTAACAAATACAATTTTCTTCTTAACTATATTTTCACATAGAGCTCCGCTCCATGAAAAGTAAAACAGCTGGCCATTTTTCTGCCTCTCTCCCTCTCTCTCTCCCTCCCTCCCACCCACCTCCCCTCCCTCTCAAACCCTCCTCTCATTCCCACTCCACCATTCTCCCTTCCAACCACTCCCTTCCTCTCCCTTTCCTTTCCTCTGCATCTCTCTCTAAAATCTCCGCTCTCTTCCTCCCTCTCTCCCTGCCTCCCACTCCCCTCCCTCCCCACTCCGCCTATATCTCCCTCCCTCCTCCCTCTCTCTCTCCCTCTCCCTCCCTCTCCCTCTCTCTCCCTCTCTCCTCCCTCTCTCCCTCCCTCCTCCCTCTCTCTCTCCCTCTCTCCCTCTCTCTCCCCTCCTCCTCCCTCCCTCCCTCTCCCTCTCTCTCTCTCCCTCTCTCCTCCCTCCCTCTCTCCCTCCCTCTCTCACTCCCTCTCTCCCTCCCTCCCTCTCCCTCCATCCCTCCTCTCCGTCCCTCCCTCCCTCCCTCTCCCTCCATCCCTCCTCTCCGTCCCTCCCTCCCTCCCTCCCTCTCTCCTCCCTCTCTCCCTCCCCCCTCCTCCCTCTCTCCCTCCCTCTCTCCCTCCCTCCCTCTCTCTCTCTCCCTCCCTCCCTCTCTCCCTCTCTCCCTCTCCGCCTCTCTCCCTCTCTCCCTCTCTCTCCCTCTCTCCCTCTCTCCCTCTCCCTCCCTCCCTCCCTCCCTCCCTCTCTCCCTCTCTCCCTCTCTCCCTCCCTCCATCCCTCCCTCTCTCTCTCGCTCTTCCTCCCTCCCTCCCTCCATCCCTCTCTGCCTCCCTCCCTCCCTCTCCCCCCCACCCCGCAGCAGCCGCTGAGAGGCCGCCAGAACATCCGCCGCCGTCTCCATGCGCGGCCTCCGCCTGGCTTCGCTCCGTTTGGCCCTGAGCTTGTGCCACGTGGCTGTCTCCGCTTGGCCGCTCTCCCTGCCCACTTCCACCCTCTCGCTCTCTCCCCCTCCTCCTCCCTCTTCACCGCCCACTCTCTCTCCCCCTCCACCTCCCAATTCACCGCCCAGTCTCTCTCCCCCTCCTCCTTCCTCTTCACCGCCCACTCTCTCTCCCCCTCCTCCCTCTTCACCGCCCACTCTCTCTCCCCCTCCTCCTCCCTCTTCACCGCCCACTCTCTCTCCCCCTCTTTCCTCTTCACCGCCCACTCTCTCTCCCCCTCCTCCCTCTTCACCGCCCACTCTCTCTCCCCCTCCTCCTCCCTCTTCACCGCCCACTGTCTCTCCGCCTCCTCCTTCCTCTTCACCCCCTCTCCCTCCTTCCCTCTTCACCGCCCACTCTCTCTCCCTCCTCCTCCCTCTTCACCGCCCACTCTCTCTCCCCCTCTTTCCTCTTCACCGCCCACTCTCTCTCCCCCTCCTCCCTCTTCACCGCCCACTGTCTCTCCGCCTCCTTCTACCCCTCCGCTTGCCTCTCTCACATTTCCTCCGTCTTCCTCTGTTCCACCCTCTCCTTCTCCCATTTCCTCGCCCTCACCCTGTCTGACTGCTTCAATTTCGCTCCCACTTTCCGTCTCTCTCTCTCTCTCCATCTCTCTCCACCCCACTCCCCCTCCCGCTCCCACCCGCCCCTCCATCACTGTCTCCCTCTCTCTACCCATTCCTCTCTCTTTGTCTCCTGCACCTCTCTCTCTCTCCCCGAGGAGCTCCCACTCCTTATCCACCTCACCACCTTCCTCTCTCTGTCCTCTCCCGCTCTCCGCCTTCTCCCCTCCCTCGTCTCTTCTCCTTGCTTCCATCTGCACTATCCCTCCCCCTCTCCCTCTCCCTCCCCACCTCCCTTTTCACCCTTCCACTCCCTCTGCCTCACCCTCACCCTCTCCCACTCTCTCCCCCCCTCTCCCCCCCTCTCTCCCCCCCTCACTCTCCCTCTTCCTTTCCCTCCCCATTTCCCTCCCCCTATCCCGCCCAAAAAAGCGCGCGACGCCAAATACAAATAGCAGCTGCAATTGAACCGTTCTATGCTCCCGTCCAAACCGTCCTGTTACAGTCACTGTTTAACGCCCCCCGTACACATGCTCAAAGTCCGGTAAAAGTCCTTCAAAGTCCTTCAAAGTCCCCAAAGTCCCAAGATCGCGGTTTCGTCCGCCAATCAGAGGCGACCGACTCAGTCAATTTCGAACCAGCGCGTGCCACGTGGTAAACGACCTTCCCTCCTCCTGCCACGTGGCACTTCCCGTTACTCAAGACCGTCACACCGACAAGTTTCGTGCATCCGTACAAACTGAGGAATCAAACGTCAGGCGGATGGCGTCATAGTTTGCAACCACGTGACGTCATCACTTCTTTCTTCTGCGTACGGTACTGTGGGTTCCGCCCCTCCCTCCCCTCCCTGCGGCTGTCCTCCCTCCACTAGGGGGTGTCAGACTTAACGAAATCTTACGAACAAAAAAGTTTTGTAAGTACTCCGCCGCACCAGGATTGCGATGTCACCGAAGTACTCGTTCTGGTCTCAAACTTACGAACAATTTTTAAGTCTGACACCCCCTACTTCTGACGGTCGACTAAAGTATTATTTTGCCAAATGTCAGTACTGAACATATTCTTAAAAAAATTCACTTTTGAAAGCCTGATAGGGTTTTAGGGTTTTTAGGGTCTAAGGGTTTATGGTGCCTAAAATCTCTACAATACGTCATCTCGGCCTGCAGCGGGCGCAGACCTCTGATCCCGGTTCCTGCAAACCATTGAACGCACATTTTACGGATTTGCAGCATTTCTGCATGGAGCGGGCCTAGGCTGCCACGTCAGCATAGGAGGACACGTGGCGCGCTGTGATGGGCGAGGAGGGGTGCGAGCCGTGTCTGGGGGCGGTCGGACTGGTGGCGGCGTTGCTCGCGCTGGCGTCCGTACCGCTCGTCGCCCTCTCGCAGTCGGGTCGGCATCCATGCCATGCCATGCCATGCTATGCATCCTCCCCGAAACCCCCATGCATACATGGGTAAATGCATGTGTGCATGGATGTATGCATGGATGTGTGCATGGATGTATGTATGGATGGATGCGTGGATGTATGCATGGATGGATGTATGGATGGATGCGGGGGGTTCACAATATAGGAAAGGTCTGCAGGAGGACTACCCTGAACCCTAAGCTTTGGAAAGCGTAAGAAAGGCCCAATCCTCTACAGCCTTTGTTGAAATGCTGAACCATAAACCCTAAATGCCCGATATCACCTTGAACCCTAATTTTTTAAGACTCTTAGAAGGGACAAGATAGAGGCAAGGGTTTCGTTTTCCTCCTGACATGGAACTGACATTTTTTTTACAGTTCCGTTCTTGTTTTACGGAACACAGAGAGGTTTTTCCCTCTACTATTTTTTTCCGCGGGAAGTTTGAAGGAGGAGTGGGATGCTCCCAAAGAAGATGTTTTTCTTTTGAAGAGCGAACTTGCGGCTGAATTAGGACCGAAAATAGATAATTCATCTGTGTGAGAAGTTTTCCCTTTTTTACCCTCTTTTTTTTTTTGGTTTTCCCTATATCCATGGTTACATTAAACGTTTAAAATGCAAATAATCTAGTTTTTAAATTTCTAATTTTTTTTTTTTCCCAGGATTGCACCGCCCTCTATACCAAAGCCTCCTTCTATACCAAAGCCTCCCTCAAACGGTATCGAAAACAATTCACATTTTTTTCTCAACGAGCATGGAACCGTAATCTGTAACGGAAAAAAAGGATCACTGTACAAAAAAAGTCGCATGGAAATGCTCCAAAGTGCAAGTGAAATATGGCAACGACCGTGGGCTCCCGAAAAGAAGAAATTTTTGCTCCCATTTTGTTATAACGGAAGGGTGGGCATACTTTGAACTCAAACCCAAGAGCAGGTGAGGCCGAGAGAGGAGGGAGAGAGAGCCCAGAGAGAGGGAGAGGAATTAGAAGGAGAGAGAGGAAGGGAGAGCAGGTGAGGCCGAGAGAGGAGGGAGAAGGAGACCAGAGAGAGGGAGAGGAAGAGAGAGGAGAAAGAGGGAGAGGAGAGAGAGGGAGAGGAATTAGAAGGAGAGAGAGGAGAGAAGATCAAGGAAAGGTAGAGAGGGAGAGAGAGCAGGTGAGGCCGAGAGAGGAGGGAGAGGGAGCCCAGAGAGAGGGAGAGGAAGAGAGGAGAAAGAGGGAGAGGGGAGAGAGGGAGAGGAATTAGAAGGAGAGAGAGGAGAGAAGATCAAGGAAAGGTAGAGAGGGAGGGAGAGCAGGTGAGGCCGAGAGAGGAGGGAGAGGGAGACCAGAGAGAGGGAGAGGAAGAGAGTGGAGAGAGCGGGATAGGGGAGAGAGGGAGAGGAATTAGAAGGAGAGAGAGGAGAGAAGATCAAAGAAAGGTAGAGAGGGAGGGAGAGCAGGTGAGGCCGAGAGAGGAGGGAGAGGGAGCCCAGAGAGAGGGAGAGGAATTAGGAGGAGAAAGAGGAGAGAAGATCAAAGAAAGGTAGAGAGGGAGGGAGAGCAAGTGAGGCCGAGAGAGGAGGGAGAGGGAGCCCAGAGAGAGTGGGAGAGGAATTAGAAGGAGAGAGAGGAGAGAAGATCAAGGAAAGGTAGAGAGGGAGGGAGAGCAGGTGAGGCCGAGAGAGGAGGGAGAGGGAGACCAGAGAGAGGGAGAGGAAGAGAGAGGAGAAAGAGGGAGGAGAGAAATTAGAAGGAGAGAGAGGAGAGAAGATCAAGGAAAGGTAGAGAGGGAGGGAGAGCATATGTCTGTTCGTTCTTTTCCTTTCCTTTTCCTGAAAAAGAAGAAGGGCTTTAGGGTTTGTGAACGGTTAAGATGTAGGGTTTCAGAGTTTTTTGGGTTTCAAGGATTTCGGTCAATGAAGTGATTTTAAGTTTCACTTAGGGTTTGCATATTCAGGGTTTTAGGGAGTTTTTGGTGCCAATTTTAGAGTTTTAGATTCTAGAGGTTTTGAGACATTGAGCTGCCTAAGAAGCTGAATTAAAATCCCACTCCCTTTTTTTTCTCTTTGTTTGGGCAGACAAGTAACCGCATAGAATGCCTGCGTCACGTCACGCTGATTGCAGGCCTGCTCAACCGAACTCTCATCGCGCCTCTCCATCCAAAATATGTGAACAGCCGCCAACCGTTTCTATGCCCACAGTTTCAGTTCTACTTGTTTTCAGGGTCGGAGGGCTTCTCAGGGTTTAGCGTTTAGGGTGTAGGATTAGAGTTGGGGTTAGGGCTAGGGTTAGGGTTAGGGTTTAGTGTGTAGGATTAGGGTTAGGGTTAGGGTTAGGAGTAGGGTTAGGGTTAGGGATTAAGGGTTAGGGTGAAAGGGTTAGGGTTTAGCGTTTAGGGTGTATGATTAGGGTTATGGTTAAGGTTTAGGGTGTAGGGTGTAGGGTTTAGTGCGTAGGATAAGGGTTAGGGTTAGGGTTTGAGGGTTGGGGTTTAGGGTTTAGTGTGTAGGACTAGGGTTAGACTTAGGGTAAGGGTTTTAGGGTTTAGGGTGTAGGACTAGGGTCAGTGTTAGGGTTTAGGGGTTAGGGTTCAGGGTTTAGGGTGTAGGTTTGGGGTGAGGGTCTAGGGTTTAGGATTTAGGGTGTAGGTTTAGGGTTAGGGTTAGGGTTAGGGTTGAAGGTTTAGGAATTAGGGTTCGGAATTTGCCGTTTGAGGACAGGGGTTCAGAGTTATAGGGTTCAGAGATTTGTTGGTAAACTTTCAACAGTAGGGAGGGACGGAATCCGTTCCATGGAACTGAGTAGACTGTAACGGTTTCTATGCAGGTAGGTGTCGATTTGCGTCCATTTTTTGACCTCAATCACATGCGAACTTGCTATGGAGCCAACACCGTCATATCGCTCGAAGAGTACAAAAAAAGTGTAAGTCAGAACGTGTATTTAAACCCCAAAATCTGCATCCCAGTGTCTGCCCTAAACCCTAAACCCCCTTTCCTATCAGTTCCCTAAATTCTTAAATATTTACAGATTCCTGAATTCAAACTTTCGCGAATTGCCCAAATAGGTATTAATGAACCCTCCACAATATTCTTTAAGACTAGAAATGAATATTGAGATGACGTGGCACGTAACCATTTGTGGGGTGACAGTACGGTGTGCCCGTATTGGTGGATAAAATTTTGTGCCTTAGCGGCAACTGCAAATGGGGTACTGCCAAAATGCCCTTAAACCCTAAACCCTGACTTTTCCGATGCCACACATTACACCCTAAAATGAATACTCCGCATTCACTTGAAAAATTAGGGTTTTCAGAACTTTAGAAAGCATGAATCTCACAGCTCTTGACAATTTTAGGTTGTGACTTTTCTTCGTAAGAATTTTAGGGTTTCTCGATTCAGGGTTTAGGAATCAGGGTTTAGGAATCAGGGTTCAGGATGAAGGTTTAGGGTTTTGTATCATTAATTAGGGTTTTTAGGGTTATGTGATGACGTGGCATGTCATGGCAGTTGGTAAAGACCCCAAAAACAAGAAAGGCTTTTGGAGTTACCAGGATGTACGGACGGCGCCGAATGCAGAACTGTTAGAAAAGAGGCACACGAGTCTGAAGGCTGAAGGTAGGCTCTCTCTCCCTCTCTCTGTCTCTCTCTCTTTCTCTCTCTCTCTCTCTCTCTCTCTCCCTCTCTCTCCCCCCCCGTCTTACTCTCTCTCCTTTTAACGGCAGTCTGTTTCCGTGCCGAAATGGTGCAGATTTTTCAGCAGCATACTCCTCCCTTGGAGAAGGAATTCTTTACATTGACGGATTTTCAAAGGTGCTTTTTCCGACCTTTTCCCGCCTAGAAATGGCTAATAAATTACCGAAATCCAGGTGCTTTTCTCTTCTAAGTTAAAGGTTTTAACTTGGTAGGTACGGTCTTAACTCTTAGCGTTTAATATTTTCTAAGGAGGTAGGATTTTAAATATTCACAGGGTTTAGGGTTGCGCGGTGCAGAGTTCGCCATCTGCGTTTGACGGATTAGCTTCCCCCGTTGACCTTCCCTTCAAACAAGTCCAAAACTCAAACTGCACCTCTCAGCTTGCGGTTCAGGTACGGCCGTTCCATGTAACTGCCAGTTCTACGGTAGGGAGGGAGGGAGGGAGGGAGGGGGGCAGGGAGGGAGGAAGGGAGGGTCCACTCCATCCACTTTCTGCAACCGTTGAAATTGCACCCGTCATTTCCTCCACCTTCCTCTATCCGTGTCCGTTTTCTTTCTCTCTCTCTCCCTCTCGCTCGCTCGCTCGCTCTCTCTCTCTCTCTCTCTCTCTCTCTCTCTCTATCTCGTCCTCCCTCCCCCTGCCCCCCCCCCCCCCCTCGCCTCCCTTTCTTCCTTTTTTCCTGGTAAATCGACTGTGACGATCCCCTTATTTGAGCCGGGTTGCGAAGTTGAACGAAGCAGCAAGTTTCGATATCCAAAATAAACCATACATGAAAGTTTTCATACCTTTCCATTCCATTTCCTTTGATTTCAGTTCATCTCACTTCCCTTCAGTTTTAGGGTTCGGGGTTCAGCCGCTGCAGGCCATCATGGCCGCCGCCGAGGCGTACGGACGGCACAACTGGGGGAGGCGGCCCTTCGCGTGCCTGCACCTCCGCAGGGGGGACTTCGCCAACTACTGCCGGGGGGTGCGCTCTACCCCATTTGCACCCCTTGCACTTGTATTTCGTAAATGGCGAGTGTGCAGATTGGATGCTTGATTCGCTCTTGTTGCCCTCTCTCCCTCCCTGCATCTCACTCTCTCTTTCCTTTCCATCCCCTCTCTCTCCTTCCCTCTCTCCCTCCCTCCCTTCCTCTCTCCCCCCTTCCTCTCTCTCTCTCTCGCTCCCTGTCTCTCTCTCGTTGTCTCTCCCTCTCTCTCTCGCTCTCTCTATCTCCCTCCCTCCCTCCCTTCCTCCCTCCCTCCGTTCCCCTCTCCCTCCCTCCCTCCCTCCCTCCGTCCGTCCCTCCCTCCCTCCCTCCCTCCCCTCCCTCCCTCCGTCCCTTCCTCCCTCCCTCAGTTGAACGCAGGGTGCCACTACACCACGCGCCAGGCTGCGCTGTGCCTCAAGTCGCAGCTGGAGCGGTTCAACGGAACGGACCTGTCCTCCCTGTACCTCGCCACCGACGGATCACAGAACGACATTGCCGAGCTCGCATGGAACCTCCGTACAGTCAGCGGCCGCCCCATGGAAGTCGTCTCAGTTCCAACTTATTGGCCTGAGCACGAAAATGGCAGCTGGTCGGACATTCTTAGCAAGGGGGTCAGTGGACCCTCCCCCCTCCCCCATTCCCCCTCTCCCCCTTCTTTCTCTCAGCTATTTTGTCTCCCCACTCTCTCAAAAGAGAAGATGTATTTTCCATTTTGCGAGAACTTTCATCGCCCCCTTTCTCCCTCCCTCCCTCTTCCTCCCTCTTCCTCTCTCTCCCTCCCTCTCCCTCCCTCGCCCTCCCTCCCCCCCCCGCAGGGCCTCAGCTTCAAGCGCAACGCGCAGGTCCGCGCGGCGTTTGAAAAAGTGGTGTGCGCGAAGGCCCTGCTCTTTTTCGGGTCCAAAAAGTCTACGTTCACACTGGACATCATGCGCCTCCGGTACGGCCTTGGGACGGCCTCCTGCGCGGACGACCTCTACTGCGCCGACCACTAAATGCACAAAAATAAATTAAACTAAAGTTAGTTTGTTGCTATTCTGGAATAAAAGGGTTCAAATTTGGGTCCCGCTTTTTTTGCAAGTCTTTAGAAAACGATGTAGTTTTTGAACGTGCTTGAAAGAAACGGCATGGCCACGTGGCAAGGCCTGGTTGGCTTGTTTTAGGGTTTTGTATAAAGTGGCAGAAATTGCCACTTAGCGAGCCCTTGTCCTGCCACGTGGCGTCGGAGTCCCCAATACAGTATAGTACTGTGGTCACCGGTGCGCAAAACGACAAACGACGAACTTCGCTTTCTATTGAATTCCAAATTTCGAACTCGCTTGGTTTTCTTTTCTTCTTTAGGAAGCAGAGGGTTTCGGGTTCGAACCTTCCCATGCTACAGTGCTCCTGCTTCCGTGCCACGTCATTTCGATCCACCAATGTGCTGGAATGTATCTCAGCCGTTCATTTTTGCCTTGTGGCTGTACTCGCCCAATGGTCTGCCACGTGTTCGTACCGTCCAATCACGAGCCTTATAGCCAGGTGGCTGGCCCTCGTCCAATCCGATTTTTCCTTCGCACCTGGCAGCCACGCGTCCCTGCGGGATCTCACCTCATTTGGATGACGCCGTGGCGTATTTTCAACCTCCCGATGGTCCAGCGTGACATGACGTGACGTATTCGCAGCCGCTAGATGGTCCAGCGTGGCCGCAGCCGCAAGCGGACGTGTCATCGTCACAGGGTCAACGTCCACTCTGCTGCAGCCATGTGGCCTATACACAGCCGTTCCTTGTAATCCATTCCTGGCCGTAAAAGTCTGTTAAATCCAAATTGCTCACCGTTGAACTACTGTAAAACGACATTCCACTCATGGAAAGGGAAACCGCAGCTTCTTGGAAGCTTCTATCTCACTCCTTTTTTCCTCCGTTTTGACTTTTGCCGTCG
>CM074813.1:609871-627371 GCA_037447605.1 Zygnema circumcarinatum | reverse complement strand
GCATGGCGCTCATTGACGAGTTCAACCTCGGAGATCACGTTTTTGTCTTTATCCTAACCACCAAAGTGGGGGGCCTCGGCACAAATCTCGTGGGGGCCAATCGCGTAATTATTTTCGATCCCGATTGGAACCCGTCTACCGACATGCAGGTAAAGCCTGAATATCTGAAAAAAAAAAAAAAAGAGGGGGGGGAAAAGTTTTTTTTTGTATTTTTGTGAATTAGGGTTTTAGGTTCTTGGTCTGCTCCACTTTGCTGACGTGGCGGCCTCTCATTGGCTGCTGACAGGCTCGAGAGCGCGCATGGCGCATAGGACAAAAGCGTGACGTGACAGTTTATCGCCTTATTACGAGGGGGACCATAGAAGAAAAAATTTACCAGCGACAAATTTATAAGCAGCTTTTGACAAATCGAATTTTGAAGGACCCGCGACAACGGCGACTCTTCAAGGCGAGGGACATGCGCGACCTCTTCAGTTTTACGGAAAACGGAACGGAGACCAACACGGAGACGGCGGACATGTTCGCGGACGTGGGAGGGGGGAGCATCGACTTGAGGAATGGCGAGATGGAGGGAGGGAGGGAGGGAGGGAGAGAGGGAGAGGGTGGGAGAGAGGGTGGGAGAGAGGGTGGGAGAGAGAGTGGGAGAGAGGGTGGGAGAGGGAGTGGGAGGGAGGGAAGGAGAGGGGGAGAGGGTGGGAGAGAGGAGGGTCTCAGAGGGAGAGAACAAGGAAGAGAGGAAAGTAAAGGCAAGGAGGGAAGGGTTGGTTTAGAGGAGAGAGGAGAGGAGGAGGACAGGGGAACCAAAAGCTTGAAACTGTCAAAAAAATCAAGAAATTCGAAAATTGGAAAGGGAGGCGAGGAGGAGGGAGAGGAGGAGGGAGAGATCCGCGAGGAGGGCGATACGGATAAAGGGAAGGAGGACGATGCGAGAATTCTGCAGAGCTTGTTTCAAGCTAACGGAATACATGTGAGAAATCCGTAAAAAGCTTTTAATCCTCTGCTATAGCTTCTAATCCAAACGTAAACCCTAAACCCTGAATCCTAAACCCTGAACCCTAAACCTTGAACCCTAAACCCTAAAACTTGATATCGCCGCCCCCCATAGACCTGTTCCAGCCCACACCACAACCTCCTCTCGCCTGCTTCTTCCGTTTACCCCCCATTTTTTCCTCATTCCATTTTTGTTGTTTTTTTTTTTTCTTTTTTTCATTTTTCAAAATTGAAAATATTTTTTTGGGCAGTCCGCCATGGACCACGACCTCATCGAATGTTTGGACGACCGTGAAAAAATTTTAGTTGACCGCGAATCAAATCGCGCCGCGCAACGAGCGGCGGACGCTCTCCGCCAATCGCGTGCCCTCCGGGCAGCTGCCGACGTGGCAGTGCCAACGTGGACCGGCAGATCCGGGGCCGCTGGGGCGCCGACACCTGTCACTCGGAGATTCGGGATGACGTCAGCGAGTACTCGTCCTTCGGTGGGGTCTATTGTCGATGACGTCAGCAGTCGAGGTTTACCCGGAGGTGGGGGTTTTGGCAGAGGGGGAGAGAGCGGGCATGGAACGGTTGGTGGCGACGGAATTGGTTCCGTGGGACGGAACGGAGAACGGAGGAGTTCTATGTTGGGGTCTGCGGGAGCCCTTGCGGGGCGGGCCGTTGGATCGAGTGAGATTTTGGCTCGGATGAGAGAGAGGCAAGCGCTCGCACAGCAGGCGGGGGTGGGGGGAGAGAGGGAGAGAGTGGGAGGGAGAGAGGGGGAGGGAGGGAGGGAGAGAGTGGGAGGGAGAGAGGGGGAGGGAGGGAGGGAGAGAGTGGAGGGAGGGAGGGGAGGGAGGGAGGGAGAGAGTGGGAGGGAGCGAGGGGGAGGGAGGGAGGGAGAGAGTGGAGGGAGAGGGAGGGAGAGAGGAGGGAGGGCGAACGGGAGGCGCGGAAGGAGGGAGAGGGGAATCAGCAGGGAATGGGTTGAATGGGTTGAATGGTTCAAGTAATTTGGATAAACCAAGTAATATGAATGAATTTGGGGAATTAAGCGATTTGGAGAAGCGAATTTTGGCTCTTTTTAAAGAGAGGGGAGGGGCTCTGCCGTCTGCGGCAGTTGTAAATCACTTTGAAAACTTTTCGGGGCGGGCAGACCTGCCCGCGGTCAAGCAGGCGCTGAAAAAAATTGCGGTGCTCCAAAAAAGAGCGGTCGAGTCTTTGTGGGTTTTGAGGGCGGAGTTTGGGGGGAAGGGCTGACAGGGTAATTAAAATTATCTACATTTTTTTTTTTTTCTTTATGTCATGGAGAACCATTTTTGTAAATAAACTTCTAAGAGGATTCGGGATTTTTTTCCCGTCCCCCTTCTCTCCCTTATCCCCCAAATTTCTTTTTCAAAAACCTAAAATTGTGTTCCACTTTTTTTAATTTTCGGATTTTTTTTACTTTTTCAAAAGCATGGCTCCATTGATCGCATTTTCAAACTTTACCCATGAATGTGACCATGCCACATGGCACCGTGACATTGACTGTTATTCAAATGTTCAGATCTTGACTTTTGAATTTTCTAATGCCACGTGGCACATGGATTCACCGGTTGGCTCAGTTCCCCGGTAAGCGCATTGGGACGGAGGTCACATGTGCCGTCCGTACCGCTTTCAGGCCACGTGTCGATACCGTACGGTACATGACTGTGGCACCGATATGGTTATATCGGAGTATCGATTCTCAGTATTCCTATCAGATTCGCGCGTGCGAGTCAGCTTCGTTCACAAAGCGATGTACGGCTCGAGGGCCCTCTGAAAGTCAATGACAGAAAAGTACGGACGTTACGTTGCAGGCTTGCAGCACCGCAGGGAAAACGACAAACCGATAAGTTTGACCTGACCAGACTCATCTTGACTTTGACTTCCATGGTCAACTCTCCGTTGACTCATCAAACACCGCCACGTGCCAAATTCAGCTCCAATTGGCTTCAATTGGCTATCACGTAAGGAAGCCACGGCAATCCACGTATACAGACCCGATGCTTACATGTCCTGTCCACGTTGCAGCTTCTGATTGGATACGTGGTCCCAATTCCAGCGTCCTCAGCGTCGAGTCCGCTTCGTCGGAGTTTCCCGGGACGCGCTTTTACCACGTGGCGCCCCCGGTCGGTCAAACCGTACAATGCGATGCCGTACTTCCAGATCTCACCAATCACAGCGCCATGCGCCGTTATGCGACGTTGTGCGACCCCCACGATGATATGCAGCGCAGACGATGCCGTGCGACGCCCCCGCTTTGCCGCCGCCTATCCCGGAAGTGCTTGCTGAGGTGGCGTTCTCTCATTGGTCTTTTTTTCCCTGCGATGTCGTGCGACCCCAAAGAGCCAATTAATGGCCATACGACTTTGTGCGACGTCCGGCGACTCCAAGACTGGTCGCGGAGTCTACTATATAGCAGCGCGCAGCAAATCTTTTCCTAGGGCAGTTATCGGTTCCGAATGGCGGCTGAGATCCAATCAGGGAGGGACACGTGGCTCGTGTGCGGGGGCCGACACGTGGTACCTGGTGATGACCTGGCTCTTCCTGAGTGCGCCACGGAGGCGGGAGGGAGCAGGATGACGTGGCTGCCGGGGCGGGCACGGAGGCTCCGTGGGAGCGAGCGGACCAATGGGGAGGGGACACGTGGTGTGAGGAAGGAGGGGGGGGAGAAGGACGGGGAGGGTTTAGAGAAGAAACAAGGAGGGGAGGAGGGTTTAGGGTTTAGCGGAAGGCTCTGCTTTGGAAACGTGGCAAGCCTGCTGTGGGGGGAGTGCGGGGGGGCGGTTTGGACCGTTGATCTCTCGGACGGACCAGATTTGCCGAAGCCGAGGGAGGGGGAGGTGCCACGTGTCGCGCAAGGAGCGAAGGGGAGGGAGAGGGGAAAGGGGGAGGGGGCGCTGTACGGAAGCTCCATGCCAGGTGTCCGCCTGATAGGGAACGGAAAAGGGCGCACCTTTGGGGTCACAGTTCCGTTACCGTCGCAGACAAACGTGAGGGCGACACATGGAAACAGGCGACTGGAAATTCAATTTAGCGAGAAAAACAGCGATATTCAGAAGAAAAAAAACAATTCGACGTATTTTGTGGGAAACGATGCGATGGGAGCACTGAAGGGTCTGGTTGTGGGAAGGCGGGAGAGGGTAGAGGGAGAGAGGGAGCGAGATGTGAGACGGAGAGAGGGGGAGGAGAGAGGTGAGAGAGGGGGGAGGGAGGGAGAGGGGACAGGGAGGGAGAAGGGAGACTGGAAGGGGCGGGAGAGAGAGGTGAGTGGGAAGGGGATGAAGGTGTGGAGGGGTTGGGAGAGGACAGAGAGAGAGAGTCTCCCGTTGTGGGAGAGGAGGGCGGTGAGGAGGCCGGACCCTGTGAAGGTCCACGCGGTGGAGGTGCCGCCCTACCAGCGCCCGCGAGTGGTTTTTTCTGAGACGTGCCGCTACCACTTGGCAGGACACGTCAGACATTGACTTGTCAGGACTACGACTGACTCCTCTTGACTCTGACTTTGGTCCGACCCGACCTGATCCGCGATCAAGGGCTCGATTTCGGAGTGGGTCTTGGGTTCAATTCCTGCTGGAGAATATGTTTTTAAGAAATTTTAGGGTTTAGGGATTTAGGGTTTGCGGAGGACCCTAAGACATAGAACTCCCCCTGCATCCATGGGGGCCTTGTGATGCTTCAGGACCCCATGGATGTGTGCATGGAGGGAGGGAGGGAGGGACGGAGAGAGGGAGGGAAGGAACGAGCGTCTGAGAGTGAGTGTACATTCATTGCGAATTTTTTTCATTGGTTGTTGTAAAAGGGGAGACGGAGCTTTGGAAAGATTTTGGAGTTTAGTGTTTAAGGGATCTCTGATTCCTAAACCTGTGCAGTTAGAAATGGAAAAGGCAATTGCGAGTTTTTGCTTTTGTAATTCCCAGAGATGGAGAAATATTTATTTCTTTCACTTTTTTCATGGCGCAACCGGGGTGGGAGGGACGCGGGAGGGAAAGAGAGAGAGAATAGGCGGTAGGGAGGAGGGTGGGCGGGAGAGGGGGGGTGGGAGAAAGCGAAGGAGAGAAAAGTGCTGGGAGGGGAATGGGAGGGGTTAGAAAGGGAGGGGGGGCAGGAGGGAGGAAGGGTGGGCAAGAATGAGAGGGGTTTGGAGAGAGGGAGAGAGGAAGGGAGAGGGAGAGTTAGAGAAGGAGGAGGTAGGAGGGAAGGAGGGTTAAAGAGAGAGGAGTGGGGGGAAGGTCAGGTAGCGAGGGTGGGGGGGAGGAGGAGAGGGAGGGGGGGCTGGATTCTAACTCGGGTATGGATGACATAATGAAATGGAAATATTTGATTGGAGCACGACACACCTCTAAAGAAGAGGAGAAGAACAACTCAAAACAGGCTCAAGAAAGCAAAATTTCTTATTTCTTGCGGAAAAAAAATCATACATAGACAAATTTCTGCCCACTCCTTTCTTTCCCCTCGCATACAAACGGTATTCTCCTATTTAATATGTACAAAAGCTAACTTGTGCTCATCCTCCTCGCCCCTCTCTCTCCCTCTCTCTCCCTCCCCCTCTCTCCCTCCCTCTTTGGCCCCCCTCTCTCCCTCTCTCACTCGCCCTCCTCTCTCCCTCTCTCCCTCTCTCTCCCCCCCTCCCGCTCTTTCCCTCCCTCTCTCGCCCTCCCTCTCTCTCCCTCTCTCTCTCGCCCTCCCTCTCTCTCAAGCTGCATTTGCCATCTCGAGCACGGCTTGAAGCTTATCCATAAGATTATAGACAGCGAGATTTTTCCATTTGGAACCGAAAACTCTCTCCCCTCCAATGGTAAACGTCAGACTCCACGTCAGCAGCAAAGTCGTCACAGCGAGGAATCCGACCCCCGATCTGATCACATCTGCAGGTCGGGGCAGAAAAGTAAAATCAAAATCAAGTCACGTATTTTTCTTTTCGTAAGAAAAAAATAACAGTAATATTTTCTCTCCACCCTCCGCCCTAAACCCTAACGTTAAACCCTCCACCCTCAAACTCTAAACCCTAAACCCTGACCATAAACTATACATCCCACACCTACCTCTGAACCCTAGACCTAAACCCCAACCCTAAACACGGATTTTTAAGACCTCAAAGCCCTAAACAAACCTCCGAAACCAAAAAATCTCAAACTCCAACTGCCCACCCCTAAAACCAGACCTTGAACCCTTTACCGCAAACATGAAAAAAATCTTAAGCGCTGAATCCTCAACTCTTAAACCCAACCTTGAAATCCTTCAACCCTAAACCCCAAACCTTTACATCCAAACCCTGAGCCACAACTTTACACCCTAATCCCCGGCCACCAAACGCCGTTTTTAGAAGCCCTTAAATCCTAAAACCGCAGACCTAACCCAGACCCACACCCCCAACCCCAAACCCTAAACTTAGGACGACCTAATCCTCAACCCTCAACCCTCAACCCTAAACCTGCAACGCCCTACAATTGACTTTAATACCCTGAAGCCTTCAACTCTAACCCCTGAACCGCAACCCCAAAACCTCAAGAACCTACAACCCCCTGAAATGCAATCCTTAAACCCTAAAAACCGTAACCCCAAACCCTAAATTCGAAACCCTCACCCCTAGAACCTAATCCTAACCCTAACCCTAAACCCTCTAACCCCTAAATCTAGATCCGAAACCCTAAACCCTACCCCCTACCCCCTTGCCCCCTAGCCGTAACCTCTAACCTTAGACTCTACACTCTACACCCTACACCCTAAACCCTAACCCCTACCCCCTACCCCCTAACCCTAACCTCTAACCCTAGACCCTACACCCTACACCCTAACCCCTACCCCTACCCCCAAACCCTACCCTCTAACCCTACACCCTACACTCTACACCCTACACCCTACACCCTACACCCTACACCCTACACCCTACACCCTACCCCTACACCCTACACCATACACCCTACCCCTACCCCCTAACCCTAACCTCTAACCCTACACCCTACACCCTACACCCTACACCGTACAGCCTACACCCTCCACCGTACACCCTACACCCTACACCCTACCCCCTAACCCTAACCTCTAACCCTACACCCTACACTCTACACCCTAATCCCTACCCCCTGCCCCCCCAAACCCTACAGCTTAAACCCCTACACCCCAACCCCTACCCCCTACACCCCAACCTAACAACCTACACCTTTAACCCCAAGCCCTACCCCCCTAAACCCTAAACTCTAAACCCTGAACCCTGAACCCTGCGCCCCCCCCCTCACTCACACTTCCTGAGCGCGGCGTCCCCCGCTTGGCGGCGACGCAGCGCGGGGCCGAACAGAGCGCAGTTCACGAGCCAGAGGCCGGGCAGCGCCAGGAACCCGCCCAGGAAGAAGTTTCGAGCCAGCTTCCGCGCAGCTTCCGCGCTCATGCCGCTCTCGTCATCCTCCGTCAGGGGCCGCATGCTGACGTCATCAGGCGGAGGAGGAGGCATTGCGGCCGCCCGGAGGGACTCGGTCGGGCCCGGGAGAGAGGAAGCTGGGGATCTGGTTTGTGGATTCTAGTTTGTGATGACGTAGTCGAGTTTGTACGAATTTGGCGGTCTGACGACTCCAGTTTTTTTTTCTCTCTCGGGCGGTCGGGCCTGCCAGCGGGTTTCTGGTTTGCAGTTTCAAGCTAGAAACCATTAAGATGACGTCATACAAATTTCAAGCAGTTCAGTTCGTTTTTCTCCTGTGTTTGATTACGTCATACGACGCACGTGGTTTCGTACAGTATAGGTCGGTGTGGCGGATCCCGTCACCGTTTCAGTCACGGTTTTCGACCTTGACAACGTGAGCAAGGGTTTCAGACGTCACTCCACAAACCTAGAACCTGAGTTTGCAACCTGAAAACTAGCGGCCAAGTCAAGAAAAAGCTCGGGTAGATGTTCAGTTTTCAATGGCGTCATTATGACGTATACTATCATTACTCCGATTTCGGCGGTTTTGAAACTACAAACTTCAGATATGTGCAAGCGCTTGCACTGCCAATTTTTAGCCAGTCACAGCCAGCCACGTGGCACAGTTTGCAACCACAGAAGCAGGTTTTTTTTCTCTCTTGGAGGTCCGAGTGATCGTGGCCGTCGAGTCGTTTTTGTCGCGGGGCGAGTTGAGCGATCCTGGCCGTTGATTTCCAACGACGACCGGTTTGCTCTGAGAGGTGGTTTTCCACGATTCTCTTGAACGGCCCAGAGATCGCCACGTCAGCTCACGAGATCCAAAACTTAAAACGACAAGCGTCGATCTGTCGTAAGCGGCGATTATTTTTCCTCGCCCACCAACCGTCCGATCATTTACAACGGCTGCGATTTTGCCACGTTGGTTGTTAACTGATATAACCGCCCACAAACCTCCAGATTGTCCGTAACCCGATTTTTTGGTCGGTGCACCCCTCCGAGCCATCCCAGCCGTCCGAGTCCATATTGTGCCACGTCATCGAAGTCCCCAGAAACCCAAAACCCCAAACCCGGTTTCCGGTTTTTCCCTTCTCCTCCGCCGACCTGGTGGAGAGGGCGGCGAGTTTTTCCCTCGGGCGGTTTTCCATTTTAGGGTTCGCCGGTTTGCGGTTTGCAGGGCAACCTCTGGTGAAGTCTGAACTTTGAATTTTTGCGCGCATTGCGCGAGGACGAGGAGGGAGGGAGAGAGGGAAGAGAGAGAGCGAGAGAGGGGAGGGAGGGAGAGGAGGGAGAGGAGGGAGAGAGGAGGGAGAGAGGAGGGAGGACAGGACGGAGGGAGGAAGGAGTGGAGAAGAAGTGGAGGAGTTTGATGACGACGGAGAGGGGTTGCATGAGGTAAGCTCTCTCTCTCTCTCTCCCTCTCACTCTCGTACCAGCATATGTGCATTGACCTGTGTGTTTCTTCTTCCCCCTCTTCATATTTTCCCTCTTCCTCTCCCTTGCCCTCTCCCTCTTCCACTCTATGTCCCTCTCCACTCCATCTCTTCCTTATTTCCCTCACCCTGTACCTCCGTCCTCCATCGTTTTAATTTCTTGCTCTCCTCCTACCTCTCTATTTAACTTTCCATTTCATCTTCTCAACTTCATATTTTCCTCTGCCTCATCCTCCACTGTTCCCTTCATGATTTGTTTTCTCTCCCCCTCCCTCCTTTTCCTTCTCCCTCCCTCTCGCCCTCCCTCCCTCTCTCCACCGCATCTCCTCCTCTCGATCCCTTTCGCTCAACCTCTCTCGCTCCCCTCGTTCTTCTTCACTCGAATTCTCTCCCTCCCTGTTGTTCTCGACCTCTCCTTCCTCCTCCCTCTCCTCCCCTCCCTCCCTCCCTCACCTCATTCCTTTTGTTCCCCCCTCCTCAGTTCAAGCTCTGATCTTCGTCGCCCACTCCTCCTCCCTCTCTTTGTCCCCACAACAAAGAGTTGTATGCATCCCTCCCTCTTTGACCCCATCCTCTCTTTCCTCTCCTCTTTCTCTTTTCCCCTTTCCTCCTTCAACTCCGACTGTCTCCCAACATTCCCTCACCTTCCCCTTCTTCTTTATTCCCCTCCCTCTCCCCCTCCCCCTTCCTCCTATTTCAACCTCTCCCTCTCTTTTCGCATGCAGTACGCGCATGCTGCGATGAATCCCTTTGTGAACGGGCGCGTGAATTCGGCCTCGAAGCTGAAGACGCAGCAGGGCCTCATGAAAGCGCGCATGGCCGCGCGGACGCCCCTCTCCATAGCCTCTCCTCTTGCCAGCCCAGAGCCCAACCCTAATCTCAACCTCAGCCCTAACTCTAGCCCTAACCCTAATCCCACTTTTGACCTAATCCCCAACCCCTCAGGTTCTAGCCCTAATCTTGCTCCTAGCTCTACTCTCATTGCCAAGGAAGCTATGGGAGATGTTCCGGCCGGCCAGGAGGGAGGAGGGGAAGCTCCGGTATCTCCCATACAGTCTGCACTGGCGATAGTTGAGAAGCCTCTAGCGGTAGTGGTTTCACAAACGGGAGAGGGGTCGGAGGAGAAAAATGAGAAATGGGAGGACCACGAAAGTTTAATTCTTGTGGAGTTGAAAAAGAATGAGCATTACGAAGACGTGCGAGACGGAATTAAAGTGAAGAAAAAGCCTGCGGTAGAGAGGTGGGGGAAGATTTCAGCGCAGCTGTTGGCGGAAGGGGTTGTGAAGTCAGGGGAGCAATGCAAGAACAAGTGGATGGCGATACAGAGGCAGTACAAAGATATAAAAGATTTCAAAGATTCGGAACAAAGCGGTGGCAAATCGTATTGGATAATGGATTCTAAGGAGAGGAAGCAGCACAAATTACCATCTGCATTTGATCTTAAGGTGTACTGTGCCTTAGATTCTTGGATGGCTTCGAAAGCAACCATGAATACTCCCCTTCTGCAGGATAGTCCTGCGCCTCAGAGAGCAAAACAGGAAGTCAACAACGACTTTTTGAGGCCGCTTAAAGGGATGGATGGGGAGCCTTCTCCCGCTGAGAGAGGGCGGAAGAGAGGGAGAGATAAGGCGGAGTTTGAGGGGATGAAAGACACCTTTTTGAAGATGATGAAAGATGCATGTGAGTCGATCAATGCGGAGCAGAGGGCTCTCCACGAAGATAATAAGCAGATGGTGATGGGCCTTGCAACGCAGATTTTAGGGTTTGGGAAGGAAGTTCTGGAGAAGCTGAACAGATCAAAAAAGCGCGTCAAGTGTACAAAACCGGAGTGATGTAGGGTGTTATAGTAGCGCGTAATTAGATGGTAGGAAGGGAGAGAGGGAGGGAGGGAGGGAGGGAGAGGTAGGTGGGAGAGAAGGGGGGTGGGCTGGCTTGCGAGTTTTTAGCTGTAAGAATTAGGGTTGGGCACAAGCGCCGTACTGTATAAAGAGACATTCATAAAAGAGTCGCCACGCTGTTTCGCTTTTGTATGGACATCTGCGGAGCTCCATTAGTTGTCCATGACTACATTGCGTGTGTGAATTCTGCACATAGTTTTGATAGTGTGAAGATAATTGGAAGCACTGGAGTGAAGGAATCTCACAGACATCGTCATGCTCAGCTTTGAAAACGAGCTTTACTTTACTTTACTTTACTTTACTTTACTTTACTTTACTTTACTTTACTTTACTTTACTTTACTTTACTTTACTTTACTTTACTTTACTTTACTTTACTTTACTTTACTTTACTTTACTTTACTTTACTTTACTTTACTCTACTTTACTTTACTTTACGTGGTCCTTCACTTGCTGCCTGCTCTGCCTCCCTGTCATGGTGCTGCTGCTGTGCCTTTCGGAAAGCCCCAAAAGCAGTGGAATCAGATCCACTTTTTAAACGATGGAAAATGCTCTCAGTGCAGAGCAGCACCTTTCATAGTGCAGAAGTTCAGCAGTTCAACTCTTTGGGCCTTCATAGCATTAATAAGTTTTTTCGCATAGCGGTGTGCTAAACTAAACCAAACCAAACCAAATCAAACCAAACCAAACCGTGGGAGTTTGCAACTTGCTGACGTTTTCAAGCGTCATTTTGCGACGCGATGCCGTCCGGTTTGCAACTTTGCGTCGACAGTTTCTAGAAAAAAACCTGAAGTATTGTACGGAACCAACGACCCATCCCGTCCTGCCACGTGGCACGTCGATCCTTACGTGTTTTGTACATTCCGGAGACACCTGTCGGTCCGAAAACCTAACTTTTTTGAACAGGATAATTACCGTTACAGTAGAACAGCGCATTAACTGTGAGCATAGACATAGAACACACAAGAAATTGGTCGGTGCTACGGACACGTCAACGATGAGGGCTGCTCCACGTTTGACCGTACTGTATGACAGATAAGACAAATACTGTACGGTATCCACTTAATCAATTGGGAGCCATGTGGCGACATTCGATTGGAGATTGTAATGACGTGTTATACGAACACTCTAGCAAGACACGACACGTGGCACAAAACGTTAAAGTGATGGCCACGTCATCACAAATTGGCCCTGATCCACGGAGGCCCACTAGGGCGAGACGACAAAATCGAAAGGAATACCACCGACTGCCATTGGTGCGACCGATATCGACCTCCGAAAAGTACTCGATTCGGTATCATGACTTGACAATTTTTTCAAAGTCAGACATATGCCCTATCAGTGATGACATCATCATGCCAGTAGTATGTCTCTCCCTCTCCCTCGCCCTCTCCCTCTCTGTCCCTCCATGGCCTCCCACGACGAGCTTTCCCGCCCCCTCCTCCCTCCTCCCTCCCCCTCCCTCCCCCCGCCCCCCTCCCTGAACCCTAAACCCCTCCCCTCCGCCCACTCCCAAACCTCCGCCCCGGAAGAAGACGACTTCAGCTTCGGCGACGCGCCGGGCCGTGACGTGACCGATGGCTTCCAGGATGGCTTTCACTACGTGGACGCTGACATGGAGTCTGACGTGCACGCTGGCGTGCATGCTGACGTGTATGCTGATGTGGATGCTGACATGGACATCGGCGTGGCCAATTACGGCAATTTTTTCGAGTGGGAGGAGTGGGCGGCGGGCGTGGACGCGTGGCACGCGATGATGGCCGCCAGCAGCAGCAGCAACCGCCGCGGGGGGCGGAGCGCGTCGCTGGGGAAGGCGGAGGACGCGCCGCCGCTCACCTGTGCGGGGCTTAAACCCTCAACCCTAATCTCCTCCCAATGCGCCCTCAACCCTAATCCCCCAATGCGGCCTGAACCCTAACCCTCCAGTGCGCCCTGAACCCTAACCCCCCAATGCGCCCTGAACCCTAACCCCCCAACGCGCCCTGAACCCTAATCCCCCAACGCGCCCCGAACCTTCGACCATTAACGCCGACACTCTCGGACAATATGCATCACAAACTCGCAAATTCCTCTGCACTCTCTTTCCCTCCTCCCTCTTCCTGCTCGCCTCTCTCGCTTTCCCTCTCCGTCCACTCCCTCTCTTTTCCTTCCCTCTCTCCTCTCTCTCCCTCTCCCTCCCTTTCCTCTCTCTCTCCTTCGCCCTCTCCTTCTCTTCCCTCTCGCTCGCCCTCTCCCTCCCCGTCCTCCCTCCCTTACCCTCTGCGCCGCCCTCCCCCCTTCTCTCTCTCGGGCAGGGCCCAAACTTTTCCGCATGCCCTTCACGTTCGCGGTGGAGCGTGTGGCGGCGCTCGCTGATTGGCTCGCGCAGTGCCACCGCGACATCCAAAAGGATCAAAAGCTGCTGGCGCTGTCGGTCAAGGCGGGTCTTGCGGTGCTGCTGACGTCAACAATCTGCGTGCTCCCTCCACCGTTCGATTCGCTGTCCACGATCGGCGTCTGGGCGGTCGTGACCGTCGATTGTGTCTTTGAGAGCAATGTAGGCCTCGCCTTCAGGTGGGACTCAAACCACAAAGTAAAACGAAAGTCAAGAAAGCAAAAAAAAAAAAAAGGGAAAAGAAAAAAAAGGATCAATTCACATCATATTGAACTTAATGTTACTATAGTGACGGTGGAAAGGAGGGGGAATACCTAAAGGCGGTGAATATAAGGGCACTAAACCCCGATCCCAGACCTCCAAATTCAACCGATCCCCTAAATCCTAACCCCAAACCCTAGACCTAAGCCCTAACCCCTAAGGCCTAACCCAAACTCGTAGACCTTAACCCCTAGACCTTTTAACCCAAATCTTAAATCCAAAACCCAACCCCTAAACCTTCAACCCTTACCCTAACCCTAAACCCCTAAAGTAAAACCCTAAACACTAACCCTTACCCTAACCCTCAACCCTAACCCTAACCCTCAACCCTAACCCTAACCCTTACCCTAACCCTCAACCCTAACCCTAACCCTCAACCCTAACCCTAACCCTAACCCCTTACCACTAAGTCCTAACCCTAACCTTAACTCTAACCCCTGACACTAAACCCTAAACCCTAACCCTAACCCTAACCCTAACCCTAACCCTAACCCTAACAGTAACTCTAACCCTAACCCCTAACCCCTAAACCCTAAACCCTTACCCTAACCCCTAACCACTAAACCCTAAACCCTAACCCGCTGAGGCTTTGTGGATACCCTAGGATCCCAGCTAACCCTAACCCTAAACCCTTACCCTAACCCCTAAACCCTAACCCCCCCCCCCCCCGCAGCAAGGGCGTGAACCGCGTGGTGGGCACCTTCACGGCGGGGGCGCTGGCCGTGGGCGCAAACCACCTCGGGCCGCTGCTGGGGGGCTTCCACCCGCACTTCGTGGTGCTCTGCTGCACACTCTCCACGGTCGTCCTCACCTTCTACAAGTACAAGGCGCCCTTCAAGGAGAGGTGCCCCCTACCGCAAAACCCTAAACCCTTCCCTCCTGCCATTCTCAAACTCCATAAACCCTCGCATTTTCAATCCCAAATCTCTACACCTTAAACCCCGAACCCTAAACCTTGAACCTTAAACCTTCGACCTAAACCCTAAACCCTGAACCCTGAACCCTGAACCCTCACCCTAAATCCTACACCCTGAAAAACACTGAACCCTAAACCCTAAAACCTGAACCTGAACCTTGAACCCTGACCCCAAGCCCCGAACCCCTAACCACTTAACCCTGAACCCTGATCCCTGAACCCTAACCCTAAACCCTACACCCTGAAAAACACTGAACCCTAAACCCTAAAACCTGAACCTGAACCTTGAACCCTGACCCCAAGCCCCGAACCCCTAACCACTTAACCCTGAACCCTGATCCCTGAACCCTAACCCTAAACCCTACACCCTGAAAAACCCTGAACCCTAAACCCTAAACCCTGACCCCTGGTGCGGTTGCAGGTGGAACTACGCGGTGGTGATGGCCCTGGTGACCTTCCACATTCTTGTCGTTAGCGGGTTCCACGGTCCCCGCGAGGACCTGGTCCTGGTCCCCCTCGCGCGGCTCGCGATGATCGTGGCGGCGTTTCTTGTCGTGACGCTCGTCAACGTGACGCTGCGGCCGGCCTTTGCGGGGGACGCGCTGCACGCGCTCATGACCAACAACTTCACCACCAAGGCGAAAGCATCCTAGAGAGAGGCAGTAGGGGAGGGGGGGGGGAGGGGGAGGGGAGGGAGGAGGGAGGAGGGAGGGGGGATGGGGGAGGGGGAGGGAAGGGGGAGGGGGAGGGGAGGGGGAGGGGAGGGGGGGGTGGGGGAGGTGGAGGGAGGAGGGAGGGGGAAGGGGGAAGGAGGGGGGAGGGGAGGGGGGAGGGGGTAGGAGGGAGAGGGGGGAAGGGGGGGAAGGGGGATGGGGGAGGAGGGGAGGAGGGAGGAGGGAGGAGGGGTGAGAGGGAGGAGAGGAGGAGAGGGAGGAGAGGAGAGGAGGAGAGGAGGAGGAGGGAGGAGAGGGAGGAGAGGAGGAGGAGGAGAGGGAGGAGAGGGAGGAGAGTGAGGAGAGGAGGAGAGGAGGAGAGGAGGAGAGGAGGAGAGAGAGGAGAGGAGGAGAGAGGAGGAGAGGAGGAGAGGAGGAGAGGGAGGAGAGGGAGGAGAGGAGGAGAGGTGAGGAGAGGAGGAGAGAGGAGGAGAGGGAGGAGAGGAGAGGAGAGGAGGAGAGAGGAGGAGGAGGAGGAGAGGAGGAGGAGAGGAGGAGGAGAGGAGAGGAGGAGAGAGGAGGAGAGGAGGAGGAGAGGAGGAGAGGGAGGAGGAGGAGAGGAGGAGAGGGAAAGAGGAGGAGAGGAGGAGAGGAGGAGAGGAGGAGAGGAGGAGTGAGGAGCGGAGAGCGAGGAGCGAGGAGCGGAGGAGCGAGGAGCGAGGAGCGGACAGGGACAGGAGAGGAGGAGAGGGAGGAAGAGGAGGAGAGGAGGAGAGGGAGGAGAGGAGGAGTGAGGAGCGGAGGAGCGGAGGAGCGGAGGAGCGGAGGAGAGGAGGGGAGGATGGGAGGAGGGGAGGAGGCGGAGGAGCGAGGAGGCGAGGAGGGAGGGTGAGGGAGTGAGGGAGGAGGAGGGAGAGGCAGGGAAGGGAGGTGCAGGGGGAGGGGGGGAGGGGGGAGGGAGGAGGAGAGGAGGGGAGGAGGAGAGGAGGGGAGGAGGGGAGGAGGGGAGGAGGGGAGGAGGCGAGGAGGAGAGGAGGGAGGAGGGAGGAGGGGAGGGGGAGGAGGGGAGGGGGAGGAGGGGAGGAGGGGAGGGGGAGGGGGGGAGGGGGGGAGGGGGGGAGGGGGGTGGGGGGAGGGGAGGGAGGTGTTCTGACGAGGGAGGGGGGCGGTGGGTGTGTGTGTGGTGGAGGTCTATGGGGAGTAGGAATTTGGGATTTTTTGCCGCCATTGAAGGAGAAAAGTGTGGGCCAATGGATGGCTGCCAGGTGTATAGAAGAATACGAGAAAGGGACCATTCTTGATCACGGTCCTGAAGTGTGGAATAAATCGATTTCTGGAGATGACGTGACGGTGGAATCGCTTCCCAAACTGTACGGCGCTGTCGTCCAATCGGACGTGGAGGTGGATAAACTGGTAAAGGTTCAACCTTGGAACCAGAAGTTCAACTCTCACACTGTGCGTTTCTTGAGTTGAGAGTTCCACGATTTCAAGGTTCAACAAAGCTGTTGGGTTCAACTAGATGAGGGTTTGCTTTTGTCTGTTATTTGTCGACCTTTTCTTCTCCTCTTCAATATCGTTCCCCTTTATTTATCCATATATATATATTTTTTTTTATATATATTTATCTTTTTCTTTTATGGAGTTGGTTCCAGTTGGGAACCGTTCCTTTCGAGCCATGCCATGGAAGATTTTTCTATGGCTACCCGTGGCACTTATATGACGATATGAACGATAATTTGCGATACGCCGTATACGACATCATAGGGCTCGACTCCTGCCTTCGGGCCGAAATTCAAGCTCCGGAATATCTCCGACTGCTCTTCAAGGGGGAAATGGACGCCATCGGAAAGCCATGCTCCAAGTGTGAACACCCCCAAAAAAACCTTTTCTCTTTATGTTTTCCCTCCTTTTTCGAACTCTTTCCATCTCAAATTCCAAATCGCAAGAACCCAAAACCTAAAAAACGTCAAAATCTAAAAAACCCCAAAATTTCTCACAAGTAAGAGAACTGATTCCGTTGTGGGTAACAGAATTTTACGGGCCCTTGGAACGAGCATGGAACGCCATGCTTGGGTCGACGTCGGTCCAATTCTCCGAAAGGCGGAGGAGGCCGCCCTCATTCTCCAACACCGCGTCTGCAAACAGATTCCGTCCGTTCTCGGACTGACCGAACAGATTCAGTCACCGAATCCGCGGGGGCCCCATTTGTCGCCTAGCTACGAAGCCATGCGGGGGGGGGGGTCCTCCGGGCACAGTCGAAAAACCTTTTTAGCGGACAGCTATGAGAAGAGAGGGGGGACTGGCGGGCAGCACCGAAATTTTCCGAGGAATCCCTCGTCGTCGAGTCAAGGGGAGGCGAGTAGGGAGGGAGGGGAGGAGAGGAGGGGGGAGGGGAGGAGGTCTGGGAGCGTGACACCTGTCACGGGAACTTCAATTCAACGGATGACCTCGGCATTGAAGGGTCCGCCGGGATTGCCGAAGGCTCCGTCTGTGGGAGGAGAGAGAGGGGGAGAGGGAGGGGGAGAGGGAGGGGGAGGGGGAGGGGGAGGGGGAGGGGGAGAGGGAGGGGGAGGGGGAGG
>CM074813.1:583837-601275 GCA_037447605.1 Zygnema circumcarinatum | reverse complement strand
AGTAATGCTAAAGCGTGTTCGCTGGAAGATTTTAGAGACCCTGTCACCATCATTCAAGCAGTGCGAGCTAACTAGGGGGATGAACTTTCTCACCACTGTCGATGCCTAAAGTGAAGAATTTTTGGGGCGAGATGTGCGGCAGGATGCGGCGCGAATTATGACGGCAACAAGTGCCCCTCCGGGCAGTGCTGCTCGGCGTTGGACGGAACCTGCGGGACGGGCCTCGACTACTGCATCTACCACTGCCAGCAGCAGTACGGGGACTGCGGTATGCATGCTGCATGCTGCATGCGCTTGCTCAAGGACATATCATGTCATGCAATACATCGCATGATATGGTCTAACCGGATATTCTAAAACGTTCTGGTGTTTCTCTGTCCTTCTCTCCCTCTCCCTGTCCTCCCTCTCCCTCTCCCTCTCCCTCTCCCTCTCCCTCTCTCCCTCTCCCTTCCTCTCCCTCTCCCTCCCTCCCGCTCTCCATCTCTCCCTCTCCCGCTCCCTCCCGCACTCTCTCCCTCTCCCTCGCCCTCTCCCTCTCCCGCTCTCCCTTCCTCTCCCTCTCCCTCTCTCCCTCCCTCTCCCTCTCTCCCTCTCGCCCTTCCTCTCTCTCCCTCTCCCTCTCTCCCGCTCTCCCTCTCCCTTCCTCTCCCTCTCCCTCTCTCCCTCCCTCCCTCTATCCCTCTCTCCGTCTCCTTCTCCCTCTCCCACTCCCTCCCTCACTCTCTCCCTCTCCCTCACCACTCTCCCTCTCCCTCCCTCCCTCTCCCTCGGTCCAGGATGCGGCACCCAGAACTACCGGTCCTGCGACTCCGGCCTCTGCTGCTCCGCCGCGTCTTGGTGCCGCGCGGACGGCGCCTCCTGCGGGGCGGGCTGCCAGCCGCAGTACGGCGCCTGCCGTAAGTCACATCATTGACTTTATCGAGCGTCTCGTCACTTTATTGAGCATCTCTTTTCTTTAGCGAGGGTCTTTTTTTCCTCTACCAATGGTTCGGCCAACCGTTCTCAACCATTGCAATGGTCGGCAACCATTGAATTCAATGGTTGCAACCATTGGCCGAAAGGTCTTGACTTGGGCAAAGAACTGTACGGATGATGTTCCAGGATGCGGGAAAAACTTCAGCAATGCGCAATGCGCCGCCGGCTACTGCTGCTCCAAGGACGGCTTCTGCGGACAGGACAGCGCCGCCTGCGGAATAGGATGCCAATCAAACTATGGCGAATGCCGTATGTTTTTTTTTCCATCTCTCCTTTGTTTTAATGCATCCCTTTAGTTTTTATGAAGGCCTGAGAGTGGCTTCGGATGAACTCAAATTCGCACATAGGCATGGCAGCCAGAGCACTCGACATGCCGGATTTTTTTTCTTTTTTAGTTTTAGTTTTGCTTCAATGTTATCGAGCTTCATGCTTGTTGACTATGGCGCTTATATTATCTCTCATTTGGTGGTACGTGACTTCAAAGTAATGCTCGCACCTGCGGGTTTGAGTGTCAGCAATGAGAAGGGGAGTGGAGGAAGGATCACAAACCCTAACTTCCCTAACTTCCCTAACATCCCTAAAAACCCTAAATCCCTTCAAGTTTGAAAGCCCTTGACCCCGTTTTTAGGGTTTTGCTGGCAGGCTGCGGCCCGAGCTACGGCGGCGCCACGTGTCCCTCCGGGCTCTGCTGCGGATACGACGGAAAATGCAGCGACACTCAGAGCTCGTGCGGATTGGGCCAATGTTCGCAGCAATACGGCGATTGTCGTAGGCCTCGTTCTTTTACATATACATTTTTTTTATTATATTTTTTTTTGTGTGTTCACATCTGCATGCACCTGCATGTATACGGCGGCATTTACCAAAACGAAATCCGGAGTTTGACCTTCGGATCGCGCCTGATTCATTCGCTTTTTATTACAGTTTCTGGTTTTGATTCTTCAGTTTTGTTTCCGTATTTGTTTCTTCAGTTTTATTTCCTGATCTGTTTGTTCTATTTCATTTCCTCCTCGGCTGCAGGGTGCGGGCCGAACTACTACTACCGGTCCTGCTCGGCCGGCTCGTGCTGCTCCGCGGAGGCGTGGTGCCGCGCGGACAACGCCTCGTGCTCCGTTGGATGCCAACCGCAGTTTGGCAATTGCCGTAAGCTTTCCCGCAAAAATAACCTTCAAAAGGGACTCAATACTTCACTTCCTTCTGAAACATCCTTTAGAAAAACTCGACATTTTACTGTATCAGCGAAGCAGAGTATATCTCATCCCGCATTGACTTCATTGCGCAGCACGACTTGAGTGCGATAGACCTCGAGTCAAGTCAAGTCAAGTCTAGTTGTAGCTGTGGATACCCTGAGAAAGGTGAGTGCCTGAAGCACAATCTGACATTAGCATGTACGGATGATGTTGCAGGATGCGGAAAAAACTTCAACAATGCGCAATGCGCCGCCGGCTACTGCTGCTCCAAGGACGGCTTCTGCGGACAGGACAGCGCCGCCTGCGGAATAGGATGCCAATCAAACTATGGCGAATGCCGTGAGTACTTCAAAATTTCATTCCTAAGAAGCTGCTGCCTGCCTGCTTTTAGGGCATGCATGTGTGCAGCATGTCCAAATGCGCATGATGTTCAAACGAAAGCAGAAGCATGTCCTAAGCATGAAAGCTCCCCCTCGAGGGCTTCTCCTCGCGGCCCGCATCACCCTATTTGGCAGCAAACCCTAAAATCCTCTTCACAGCAACAAGGACTATGTTACTTCGACCTCCTAGTGGTGCCCTTTTTGTGATTTTTTTAGTTATTTATTTATTTTTCCAATTTGTGCCCTGGTTTGGCAGGGTGCGGGCCGCTGTACGGCGGCGGCAGGTGCCCCTCGGGGCAGTGCTGCCAGGCGGGGACCGGCCAGTGCAGCGCGCAGCAGTGGGTGTGCGGGGCGGGGGACTGCCAGCAGCTGTACGGAGCGTGCGGTATGTGGGCGTGCTCATGCAGGAGAGAGAGAGAGACAGAGGGAGAGAGAGAGGGAGGGAGAGAGAGAGAGAGAGAGAGAAAGAGAGAGGGAGGGAGAGAGAGAGAGAGAGAGAGAAAGAGAGAGAGAGAGAATAGTAACTGGATTTGGGTCAAGAAAAGGGAACCGTCGGTACGCTTCACGTTCCGTGCTGGAATCTCACTTCTCGTGGGACTCGACATCCGCAAGAAAAGCATGAGAGAGAGAGGGAGAGATGCAGAGGAAACATGCCGGGCCCTAACCCCAAACCCTAGACCCCTAAACCATCCCTAAACCCCAAACGGTAAACCTTAAACCCTAAAACCTACATCCTAAACCCTACACCCTAAACCCCAGAACCTGACGCCTACACCCTAAACCCTGAACCCTAACCTTAAACCCTAAACTGTAAACCCTAGACCCTAACCCTCCGCTTGAGCCCGTCCCCCGCAGGTTGCGGCGCGGCGTACTTTTCTCGCACGTGCGACGCCGGCACGTGCTGCTCCGCGGGGGGGCTCTGCGGTACGGACGGGGCCGCGTGCGGGGCGGGCTGCCAGCGCGGCTTCGGGGCCTGCCGTGAGTTCGAACCGCCGCGCCGGCACTAGGGATGGATTAGTTACGACTATATATTATATATTATATTATACAACTGTGACGACTAGATAACGGCTGATATATATTAATTTACAACGCCTTTACAACATGTACGGTCGCACGGTCGTACGGTCGAACGACTGTACGGTATTATGCGGTACGGATGCACGAGCAGACAGAGTGAACCAGACGGACGCATTTCGCAACGCCAACGCCAAAACGACCTAATTTTGGTATGGTACGACCGTACGACCGTACGAGTACGGTCGTACGGTCGTTAATTGTTCAAAACGAGTGGGTATAATATATGTAATAAAGTGTTTTAGTTTGTAATATATTACTAATTTTAAACCCGTTGTAAATTATATAATATATTCGGAATTTATAACGCGGGCCATCCCTAGCCGGCACATGGGCTCATAGAGGGGGGTGCTGATAATGGGGTAGGAGTAATTATTTACAGAGTGGGAATGATTGATTGGGTAGTAGTTTAATTGATGGGATGAACGCAATAAAAATGGTATAAAAATGTTAAGATAAGGATGGGCACGTGGGCTTACATGCAGGAGAGTCTTGAGCTAGTGAACTTCTTGTATGTGGCACACGTGCCTTGTTGGGTGAAGACAGGGGGCAGTCAAGTCAAAGTTAAGGGCTGACTTTGACTTTGACTTTGACTTTGTTGTGGTAGCGGATGGAGGTGGTAGCTAGTAGCACTCCGATGCCATTACGTTTGTGGGCACCTTCTAAAGCAGGCCGAAGCCCTTTCCTCCTTTCCTTACTCGCCGCTCTCCCTCTCCCAAGCCCCCATCTCCGAGAGGGAGGGAGAGGGAGGGTAATCTGAAATATGGGTTCCGCTTAGACACAAAAGAACACTACCACAGGAAGGCAAAGAAGTTCTTGGAGTATCCATAGTCAATTGCAGTCAAGCCAATATATCAATATCTAACATACTGATATATTGCAGATAGAAATTGGAACAGAGTCAGAAACCCAAAGTCTTTACTCACAACTGACTAGTTGCATTTTTGCGCTTGCAGCCACCCTTTTACCACCAAGTCCGCGACCTCCTCGCCCTCCCCCTCCTCGCCCACCTCGCCCTCCCTCCCTCTCCTCCCTCCCTCTCCCCCTCCCTCTCCCCCTCCCTCCTCCTCCCTCTCCCTCTCCTCCCTCTCCTCCCTCCTCCCTCCCTCCCCCTCCCTCTCGACCTCCTCCTCGCCGCCCTCCCCCTCCCCGCCCTCCACTCCGTCCACCTCCCTCTCCTCCTCCTCCTCGCCCTCCTCGCCCTCCCCCTCCTTCCCCTCCTCCTCCCTCCCCTTTCCCTCCCTCTCCTCCTCCACTTCCCCCTTCTCCTCCGCCCCCTTCTCCTCCTCCTCAGCCTCCCTCCCCCCCTCCTCCCTCTCCCTCTCCACCACCCCCATTCTCTCCTCCCCCTCTTCCTCCCCCCCTGCCTCCTCCTTCTCCTCCTGCTCCACCGCCACGTGGTATAACCCTACCCCATTGCGCCTATATATATATATATATATTATTTGTCACCTCAAAGGGAAGTAGAATTAGAGTAATCAAACTCTAACTGAGAAACTGAAAAGACGAGTGTGTCTGTTTCTATGTTCCTTCACTTTCTGAAGTTGCAAAAAACTTATTAATTTTCATTCGTTTTTGTTAACTTTAACTTGTAAAAGTTATTTTTTAAATAATATTTTTCTGCCCGTACGGATCGGTCTGTGCAGATGATCGCAAGGGCGGGTTAACAGTAGAACCAACTGTCAGATTCCGATATATGAATACATATTTCCGATACACAAGTGCCGGATTTATAAATTCCGACGATGTTACCCAGTCTTGGGTCGGAGCAAATTACTGGAATTGGGCAAAGCAGAGTGGAGTTGTTCAACCGGTGAAGGACCAAGGAACCTGCTGTGAGTGTTCATGAACCTCTCTCTCTCTCTCTCTCCCTCTCTCTCTCTCTCTGTCTGTCTTTCTCTCTCTAGCTCTCCCTCTCTTCTCCCTCTCTCTCTGTCTTTCACTCTCTAGCTCTCCCTTTCTCCTCCCTCTCTCTCTGTCTTTCTCTCTCTAGCATTCCCTCTCTTCTCCCTCTCTCTCTGTCTGTCTCTCTCTAGCTCTCCCTCTCTTCTCCCTCTCTCTCTGTCTTTCTCTCTCTAGCATTCCCTCTCTTCTCCCTCTCTCTCTGTCTGTCTCTCTCTAGCTCTCCCTCTCTTCTCCCTCTCTCTCTGTCTTTCTCTCTCTAGCATTCCCTCTCTCTTCTCTCTCTCTCTCTCTGTCTGTCTCTCTCTAGCTCTCCCTCTCTCTAGCTCCCTCTCTCTCTCTGTCTTTCTCTCTCTAGCATTCCCTCTCTTCTCCCTCTCTCTCTGTCTGTCTCTCTCTAGCTCTCCCTCTCTTCTCCCTCTCTCTCTGTCTTTCTCTCTCTAGCATTCCCTCTCTTCTCCCTCTCTCTCTGTCTGTCTCTCTCTAGCTCTCCCTCTCTCCTCCCTCTCTCTCTCTGTCTTTCTCTCTCTAGCATTCCCTCTCTTCTCCCTCTCTCTCTGTCTGTCTCTCTCTAGCTCTCCCTCTCTCCTCCCTCTCTCTCTCTGTCTTTCTCTCTCTAGCATTCCCTCTCTTCTCCCTCTCTCTCTGTCTGTCTCTCTCTAGCTCTCCCTCTCTTCTCCCTCTCTCCCCCTCTCCCAGTTAGCATGATGGTCTCTACAGACCATTCGTTAAAGTCACATTGGATTATGGCGAACAGCAGAACATTCAATAAAGTCAAATTCTGAGCTGGCCTTTTTGCAGCCACTTGCTGGGTTTTCGCCCCTGTTGCTGCGACCGAGAGTGCATATTTCATTGCGAACGCGAAACGTGCAATTGTCGGAAAAATTTCAGAGCAGCAAGTTTTGGATTGCAACGGTTTGAATCTGACCTGCTTGAGCGGAGGGTGGCCCACCGACACTCTCAACTTCGCCTCAACAAAGGGCCTTCTCTTTTCTTCGGACTACAACCCATTGAAGAATTGTGTTTCCCAGGTAAAAAAATTGTCTACTTGAATCACTAGAGCGGGCTGCTGCTTTAAAGCATCTTCTGTTTTCGACTTGTATCTGTTTCGGTTCGAAAAGGGTTGCTATTGTGAAGCATAGAGGGGGTTCTACAAAAGGAAAAAAAAAAATACGGATTGACTCTCCTCAGTATTTTGACTTTCTGAACAGCTTTTCTCAGATCTTGACTATAGAAGTACAGCCAAAGGAAAAACTGCTCTTGTTCACATTGAGATTATTCCGACCCCTGACACAGAGAGTCAGCCTTGTCGTTTTGTGCAGGTGGCAAGCTCTGTGAGGATTTCTGCCTATGAGCAGGTCAACGTCAATGATTGGGTGGGCCTCTGGTTGGCCCTTCAGCAGCTGCCGGTCGTAGTCAACATAGAAGGGAGCGCGGACAGTTTTGTCAACTACAACGGAACGGTAAGCAGGGGACAGTTACTTTCGACTTTTTTTTTTTTTTTCCTTTTTGTTTGTTTTACTCGGAGAAGCTTGTACTGCAAGCTGTAATTCTGGCAGGCAAAGGGTGGGGTTGCAGTTGAACTGAGAGTTGTAGGTTTAGAGTGTTTTTTTTAGGAATAGGAATATGGCTGATGCTGTAATGATCAAAAAAATTTGGATCCTGGCTCCAAGTTGATCCTGGCTCCCAGTGAATCCTGGCTCCCAGTGGATCCTGGCTCCAAGTTGATCCTGGCTCCGAGTGGATCCTGGCTCCCAGTGGATCTTGGCTCCCAGTTGGTCCTGGATCCGAGTTGTTCCTGGCTCCCAGTGGATCCTGGCTCCCAGTAGATCCTGGCTCCCAGTGGATCCTGGCTCCCAGTGGATCCTGGCTCCCAGTAGATCCTGGCTCCCAGTGGATCCTGGCTCCCAGTCCTGGCTCCCAGTGGATCCTGGCTCCCCTGGCTCCAGTGGATCCTGGCTCCAAGTTGATCCTGGCTCCCAGTGAATCCTGGCTCCCAGTGGATCCTGGCTCCCAGTTCCTGATCCTGGATCCTGGCTCCCAGTGGATCCTGGCTCCCAGTGGATCCTGGCTCCCAGTGGATCCTAGCTCCGAGTTGATCCTGGCTCCCAGTGGATCCTGGCTCCCAGTGGATCCTGGCTCCCAGTGGATCCTGGCTCCCAGTGGATCCTGGCTCCCAGTAGATCCTGGCTCCCAGTGGATCCTGGCTCCCAGTGGATCCTGGCTCCCAGTAGATCCTGGCTCCCAGTGGATCCTGGCTCCCAGTGCTCCTGGCTCCCAGTGGATCCTGGCTCCCAGTGGATCCTGGCTCCCAGTGAATCCTGGCTCCCAGTGGATCCTAGCTCCGAGTTGATCCTGGCTCCCAGTGGATCCTGGCTCCCAGTGGATCCTGGCTCCCAGTGGATCCTGGCTCCCAGTGGATCCTGGCTCCCAGTGGATCCTGGCTCCCAGTGGATCCTGGCTCCCAGTGGATCCTGGCTCCCAGTGGATCCTGGCTCCCAGTGGATCCTGGCTCCCAGTGGATCCTGGCTCCCAGTGGATCCTGGCTCCCAGTGGATCCTGGCTCCCAGTGGATCCTGAGTGGATCCTGGCTCCCAGTGGATCCTGGCTCCCAGTGGATCCTGGCTCCCAGTGGATCCTGGCTCCCAGTGGATCCTGGCTCCCAGTGGATCCTGGCTCCCAGTGGATCCTGGCTCCCAGTGGATCCTAGCTCCGAGTTGATCCTGGCTCCCAGTGGATCCTGGCTCCCAGTGAATCCTGGCTCCCAGTGGATCCTAGCTCCGAGTTGATCCTGGCTCCCAGTGGACCCTGCCTCCCAGTGGATCCTGCCTCCCAGTGGATCCTGGCTCCGAGTTGATCTTGGTTGTTTGCTTGTTGCAGTACATATACAACGATGAAGATTGTTTTTCCAACGGCCTCGACCACAGCGTGCTCCTAGTCGGCTACGATCTGACCAATGCCGTCCCCCATTGGATCATCCGAAACTCGTGGGGTACAACTTGGGGGGATAAAGGGTACATGAGGATCAAGATCGCAACGGGAGATGGCATATGTGGAATAAATACGCAGCCAGGGTTGATCCCTGTCTTCAATTTTCCGGGTAAATATGTGGAAAACACGAAAACCTTCATGTTTTTGTCTCTTTTGTCTTTCTTTCTTTCTTTCTTTCTTTCTTTCCAGTTTCGAAACCCTCCCGGGGTGGTTTTATTTTATTGAGACTTCGATTACGAATTTTGAGATGAAATTTTTGGGGATTTTTTTGGCAGATTCCGACCCCTGCAATAGGAATAACTACGCGGTGGCGAACGGAAATACGGAGATCGGTCTCGGTTCAATGAACCCCTGCGGAGGAGGGCGGTGCATTCCGTACGGAAATTCGTACCACTGCAATTGCAGCAAACCAGTTTTCGTTCCAGTTCTCAACAGCGACAACACGGAAACCTGCGCTCCGGGTAGGTTTCCTCTCACCAACTTGTTTTTTTTTTTTTTTTTCTTATAATTTGAGAGCTTTTAAAGAAATTTGAACGGTATGAAGCCATGTTGGTTCGAGTAATACCTCAGAAAAAAAAAATACCTAATAAAGTTGAAATTTGGTCGATTTCTTCCTACTGCTGTGCCCCTACCCCCCCCCCCAGCCTCCCCCTGCTCCTTCTACACGGCGAACCCCTGCGAGATGGGCACGTGTCTCGACTCCGCGGCGGCCCCGGGCACGTACACGTGTCTCTGCCCCATTGGCTACGCGCTCGACCCCGCGGACAACGCCTCCTGCATCCCCGGTCAGCGCGCGTTGACCCACTTTCTCCCGCCGACCTTTTCTTGTCTTTTCCTGGAAAGGGGAGGGGAGGGAAGAAATGTGAAGTATCAAAGTATACTATAATATGCTATGCTAGTATGATATATAGTAAGTATATTTGTATAGTAAAGTATACTGAAGCAAAGTAGAGTAGACATGTAGGGTTTAGGGTAAGGTTAGGTTAGGGTTAGGGTTTAGGCCATCATGCAAGCTCAGATAAATGCTGACGATGCGGAATTAGGGTTTGGATGTATGGTCGGTGCAGCGGCTGCCCTTACAGGGTTGAAATCTTTCGTGGTTCCCCCCGGGTACAACCTCTCCTGCTCTGTAATCTATAATGTGTACGGACTCGATGCCGACACATTCATGAGGCAAAATCCGGTAATGTGTTGTCATCACTCGTACTCGTTTAATGTTAAATATTAACACTTCTGGCCTCTGGGGTTTCTGTGGTTTGGTACTCCGGGTTTTTGAAAATCACAAGAACCCTATAATCTCCCTACCTCCCTCTCTTCCTCCCTCCCTCCCTCCCTCCATCTCTCCCTCCCTCCCTCCCTCCCTCTCTCCCTCCCTCCCTCCCTCCCTCCCTCCCGCCCTCCCTCCCTCCATCTTTCCCTCCCTCCCTCCCTCCCCCCCTCTCTCCCTCCCTCCCTCCCTCCCTCCTCTCTCCCTCCCTCCCTCCTCCCCTCCCTCCCTCCCTCCCTGTGGATATGATTTGACATTCATGGGGTACAGTCCATAGGACTGCATGGTTCTGAACTTAATCTCAGTTTTGCTACAGATTCCAGAAGGGCTCTTTTTGTACTCTGTTCTTTGCTAAGTTTGTCTCGAATATGTGACTGGATATTTTTGGATGCAGAAAATCGACTGCAGAGCGATGGTGCCTCCGTCCTCCGTTCTGAACATCACGAATTCGCAGAACTGCTCGCTGGTCTATGCGGCCGAAAAGGCATGCAGGCCGAACCCTAAAAACCCTAAAATTCATTGAAAATGGATAGAGCCATAGAGATTCTATTCTAGATTCCTGACATCTATTTCAGTTTTTTTTCGAAAAAATATAAGAGAAAAACTCAAATTTGTTTGTTTTTTGTTTTTTTCCTAGTGGGAATCTGACATGTTTTCTTGCATGCAGAACGATAGCTGCGATAGTATCGAGGAGAGGTTCAATCTCAGCTCGCCATTGGACGGCCCCGGCTCGCCCAATCCCGGGCTGAACTGCTCCCTCATAGAGCCCTATCAGCAGGTCAGTTGACTTTACCAAGGGTGTTTGACTTTATCAAGCGTGTTTGACTTTATCCACGGTGTTTGACTTTACCAAGAATGTCTGATTTTATTAAGAATGTTTGACTTTATCAAGCGTTTTTTGACTTTATCAAGGATGTTTGGTTTATCAAGGGTGTTGACTTTGTCAAGGTTGTTTGACTTTATCATGAGCAAAAGTTTTACTTTTTCAAGGCTCTCTCATCTATGAGACTTGAATCTCGGAACCAAAACTACAAAATGGAACCTTTTCTTTCTTCCTCTTCTTGCTGCTTGATCGAATATTGCACACCTCTCACAGATAAGCTCGTACTCTCTTATCGAACTCCCCAAAACTTTGGAAGAAAACTTTCTCCTTCAAATATTTTTCGAAATATTTTTGGAGTGACAATTTTGTTGCTCCTGCCCGGCCTCCCCCCATTGGCAGATCTGCCTCCAGCGCGGCCCCCTCCTGTACTTGGGCCCCTGCACGCTGTTCCATGGCGTGGCGGAGGGCGAGACCTGTGCTGACATCATCACCACGTACTTGGACGGAAACGCAACGCTGTTCTATGCGCTCAATCCCGGAATCTATTGCGGACGGATCGAATTCGACGTCTCCGCGAAGTCTTTTGGGCAGAAGGTGAGGAAGAGGACGAGGCTCGCAGAACCTAACCTAACCCTAACCCTAATTTTCGTATAATATTGCATTGGTAAGTGTCCTTGGTCCTTTCCCTTTTTCTTTTTCTTTCCCCTTTGGGTTTTTTTTTTTTTTTCTTTTTTTAATTTGTGGGTTGTGAAATTGTGAGCAACAGGTGTGCCTCGAAGCGGGCCCTTTGGGGGGCGCCATGGCGGGTTGCCAGGGGGTGCCGCGGCAGCTAACGGCACAGGACAGCTGCGCAAGCCTCAAGAAGTGTTTCACCAAAAGGCTGACCTTCAAGAAGATGAACCGCACCGCCTGCTCCGCCAAACTGCTGCGAAAGCTCCTCGGGGCGGGGCCCGCCCAGCTCTGCGTGCCGCAGGGCAGCGCATGCTAGAGAGGGCGTTTATTTATTTAATTATTTATTTTATATTTATTTTAAAATGCATTCACATTGTGTTGGGTTGATGCGCTTTATTTGTTACTTATTTTTTTTCGTTTTTAGATTTTTTGTAGGAGCATTTGTTGATAATTTGGGCCTGGGTCTTTCCACTACCTTCACTCTTTGCTGTGCTTGCAGGTCGGAAACAAATCACCTCTCAAGTGCACACAATGAAAAACAAATGATTCAAAGAGCGAAAAACACCGAAAGAGTAAAAGTAAAGGAGAAAGCCTCCTCGGCCTCAAAACTCCTTAACAAAAAATGAAAAGTGACATGCAATACGTTATGCCCTCAGGCTACTATTTCTGCCCTGACTAACGCCCCAACTTCCTGCTACCCAGACAACTAGGCAAGTGCATGTCGGTTTCATTCTTGGAAGTTAATAGGGACTTCCAGTCTTCCACACAAGTGACACAACAGGAATGCTTCAGAAGTTGCACTGATCCAACCATTGGACCAAACAATGGAACGATTGTCAATCATTGGCAGCGTATGGAATGGTGGACCCAGCCAACCATTGCCAATTGCTAACGGTTGCCGTTGACCATCCAACCAACCATTGATAAACGAAGAGTTTGGCCATTAGTTTGTTACCAAAGTACAGGTACAGTCAACAGTCCTCATATTTTCGCCATGGTTTTGGCAAATATGAGGCGAAAATATTGATTTTTGCAAATAGAAGGTTCGTGTTACCAATAGACGGGCGGTATTGTTAGAGTTCGTGTTAGAGTTCATGTTGGACCGTACGTATCGTACCGTACCATATCATACCGTATCGTACCGTGTCGTTTAGTATCGTATCGTTTCGTATCGGAACCAAAAAGGAGGAAAGACGAGCGAGCGCCTCTTACGGCGGCACGTGCGGGAAGATTCGGTGAGTTTTGCTGAAGCCCGTAACTGCTAGTCCGGCTAGTACGGTTTTTAGGGTTTTTAGGGTTTCAGGGTTTTAGGGGTACGGATAGTACGAGTAGTACGGCTAACACAGAGTTACCGTACAAAAAGGTGGTTTCGGCAAAATCAGGGCGAATTTATTGGGGACGCACTGTACAGGGTGGAAAATATGAGGACTGCTGACTGTACCTTGCAAAAATCGTACGATATCTGTACGGTTGTGTACAATACTGTACGGCCATATTTAAGAATTCTCCCACAAGGCCGTCCGCACTTTAGCCCCGTGCGAGGATAAACCCTCCCGAAATCACCTGGAGGGGTTTAGCCGTCCTTATCAGGGAGAAAGGCGGCCGCCTCATGACCGTTTGGGAGGGTGGCCGCGCTGACACCCGCTGATGAACATCTAACCGCGGGTCGGCCTCTTTTGCCGCGCCCGCAATTTTTGGAGCCTGAAAGGGCCCTCATCAAACTGGGGAACAGCGGGTGGGGTTCAGGTTTAGGGGTCAGAGAAACCGGGGAACAGCGGGAGGGGTCCAGGGTTTAGGGTTCCAGGACGGTCGAGTGTTCGCGCTTTTACAGCAACTGGCTAGGTCTGAACTGTTTTTTGACTGCGAATCCGTGGAAGGCTGTGCGTTTAAATTTCAGAAAGTTGAGGCTTCAAGGTGGAGAGAGGCCGGGACAGAATTGCAAGATTTGCGAAAATTGCATTTGCCACTGGCATTTGGAATGGGGTGGGTTACATGGGGCATGTGAGGATGCTGCCATTTGTTGCGATAACGTGTTGGTAATTTTGCTGTTTTTAATTTCAAAAACATGATAGAATTTGTGCTGTATGATTTGCCAACGCTTAGGGACCGTTTTTTTTATAAATCGAGTCTTAAATTCCGGATAGCAGCCCCAATCGTCAGCCCTCGCAATCAGTTTTTTGCACGTCAAGGAGAAGAAATGATGAGAGAAATGATGAAATCTTGTTCCATATCTTTTCAAGTGCTTTTAAGAGTACAGGAAAAATGAAAAACTAACACTGCTTACTTAGCCTGCTTTACAAATAACACTTCGTTGCACTTACTATGGAGTGGAACCCTAAACAGCAGAACATCCTAACACTAAAATTCGAAAGAGTCCTACAAGGTTACAACCCTAATAACGTTGTTAGTCGAAACTGACAGTTGTTAGTTTCCTGAATTAAATAAAAACCTTACAAGCCCCAATGGGGTACAAATGCCGCTACAGCGACTCCTTCTCGAGTCGCAGGACCGCCATGAACGCGTCTTGAGGGACGTCCACCTTCCCGACCGCCTTCATCCGCTTCTTGCCCTCCGCCTGCTCCGCCAAAACCCTAAAAACCCTTAAACCCTAAACTCGTGTTTCTACTTTACAGAATATGAGAGCGAGGTAGGAGAAGTATCTCTAGCTTTCATTCTGAGAGGGGGAGGAAGAGGGGGGAGAGCGGAGGGGGGAGGGGGAGGGAGAGGAGGATAGGGAGGAGGGGGGAGTTTAGGGGAAAGGGGGGCAGAAGAAGAGAGAGAGGAACAAAGAAAAAGAGATAGAGAGAGAGAGAGAGAGAGAGAAAGATAGAGCACGCACCTGCTTTTTCAACAGCTTCTTTTTTCGGGAAATATCTCCACCTGCAGGCAGCCCACCCTCAGTACTATGCATTGAAAGAACACGCAGGAAACGATTTCTTCCATTCGTTCTTGGGTTTTTTTTTTTACGTTCAGATTTTTTTTACAGCGCACGAAAAACCTCAGGACCTCTCACATGAAGCCTTCCACCTCAGCCCTTTCATTCACTCCGCTCACTTTCATCAAGCAGCCAAGAAAAAGAAGCTTTCTTCCATTATCACAAAATTCTGAAAACTGTTCAATGTCTGATTCCTACCTACGCTGCTGGCTTTACGCATGTATTGTTAAAAATTTCATTTACATTTCCTTTTTCTTTAACTAGTATTCATATTAAAATAATTCCACAAACCGTAGCACTTGGCGAGCACATCCTTCCGTATGGCGGAAATCGCTTCACTTGCAATCACTTTGGTGCCAACGCATGCCTGAAAACACGCCAAGCGAATTTTAGGGTTTTAGGGTTTTAGGGTATTAGGGCTTTTCTCAAGCTGTCAGGTTCAGGGTTGAGAGTCAGGGTTTAGGGTTTAAATATTAGGGTTCAGGGTTTAGAATTCAAATAATAGTCCTAAAGTTTAACCTTTCAACTCACCTCAACGGGGAGGGGGGGAGGGTTTAGGGTTTAAATATTAGGATTCAGGGTTTAGAATTCAAATAATAGTCCTAAAGTTTAACCTTTCAACTCACCTCAACGGGGAGGGGGGGAGGGGTCATAGAGAGCCACACCCACCCCCTTCTCTCCATTACAAGGTGAAATTGCAGCTTGTTTTTTGGGAAAAAAAAATGGGAAAAAATGGCACTTACCTGAATGGGAATTTTGAACATCTGACGTGGAATGAGTTCCTTCAGTTTTTGGGTCAACAGCCGCCCCACTGAGAACGCCTGCATGGACGGATCCACCAAATGGATCCACCAGAAAAATCAGATCAACATGTGAGTGCACACTAGAGGTTGGTAGGTTTTCAACGTTTTCGAACAGATAGGGTCTTGAGAAAATTAGTTTTCGAACTACACAAAAAAAGGAAGTATTTGATTTATTTTTACGAAATTAGCGGTTTTTGAACTTGTCTGAAAGGGGATCATGTAAAGATTTAGGGTTTTAGATTTTGCACCTTGTCAGCATGCACAATGGTGGAGAGAGGGTCCACCACCTCCGCATTGAGGTGAATGTCCAACTTCACGAGGTTGCTTTCGCGGTAACTGAGGACAAGGAACGCACGGAATACGGAATTCAGTTCGGAAATTTGCGGATGGAGAAACCGGAAAAGAGCAAAATGGACAAGGGAAGAAAGGGATGGTGGTGAGAGGTTGAGGGACTTGTGCTGAAGAGGAAAGGCACAGGAAGAGAAGGTGGGCAGAGAGAGAGAGAGAGAGAGAGAGAGAGAGAGAGAGAGAGAGAGAGAGAGAGAGAGAGAGTGAGCGAGAGAGAGAGAGGGAGGGAGAGAGACGGGAGAGGGGGAGGGAGGGGAGTGAGAGAGAGAAAGGAGAGACTGCAAGAGGAACAAAGGGAGAGAGAGAAAGAGATAGGGAGAGGCCAAGAGAGAGAGACAGAGAGAGAGAGAGAGCCCTTCACCCTATCATTTTATACTCCATACTGGCGTAGCCCTTGCTTCGCGATTTCAGCTGATCGAAAAAATCGCCAACAACCTGCAGCGGAAAAAAAAAGTGAGAAACACACAATTTCGAAACAATTATGAAACAATGAAACAATTATCTGCGACTTTTTATAGAGAATGTATAGAGCTGAAGCCTTTCGCACTATATGAAAATTATATGTCATTCTAACATCCAACCCCCCCCCTAAATTCCTTCAACCCTACAGCCCAAATAAAAATTAGCAAATAGGCAAAAGCAAATTAGCAAAGTAGCAAAATTTTGTCAAACTCGCCACATGCAATAAATCAAAATATCAAGATAATAATAATCAATAAAAGAAATGACTATTCTGACCTCTCCCAGCGGCATATCATATGATAATTGAACGCGAGTTTCCGTCATATATTTCATTTCCTGAAACTCCCCTCGCCGCTCTTGAGCGAGCTCCATCAAAGGACCGATATACTCCTTGGGGCAGATAATATCCATCTGCAGGTTTATACCCCATTTTTTAGAGATGGGGTACAATTCTTCATTGTCAATTCTTCATCGTCTCGTCCAGGCAAAAAGTCACGACTATGTGTGTGAGTGTGAGGGAGAGAGCGGACGAGAGAGAGGGGCGGACAAGGAGAGGGAGAACAATGGAGAAACAGAAAGGGAGGTAAGGGGGGAAGCAGAACCATGAACGATAGTGAAAGCGAGCGAGAGGTAGCGAGAGAGAAAGAGAATGTGCGAGCGGTCAAGATCGAGAGAGAGGGGGAGAGCGAGAAGGAGAGGGAAAATGCAGAGAGTTGCTATGTTGTTACGCTGCCAAACAGTCTGCCACTTTCTGAGACCTTGCCACTTCATGCGAGCAAACAATCAAACAAAACCCAAAACTCGGAAGTCTGAGCACAGCTCTGACAACCCTAAATTTCCGAAATCAGAACATCAACGAACAAAGTCAAGTCTTTTCTTTATGGATGTGTAGACAAAAACCAATCCATTACTACTTCAATCTCTCTCTTTTTCTCTCTCTCTCTCTCTCTCTCTCTCTCTCGCTCTCTCTCTCTCTACATCTCTCCCGCTCGCACTCTCTCTCTCTCTCTCTCCCTATCGAAAGCTCACCCGAACGTAGGGCTCCTCGATTGCTCGTCTCTTTTCGGGCCCGGGAAGGTCTGACGGATTTGAGCATTCCACAACGGACTCGTCCCTACATAGAACGCGGTACACAACGCTCGGGGCAGTTGTGATGAGGTTCAGGTTGTACTCGCGCTCCAATCTCTCCTGCATAGCAAAGGAAAAAGGGGGGAGAAAAGAAATACAGTACAATTATTAAAGTCCGAGCTACCTTGAATACAAGAAAAAACACTATACATACATGGAATTATGTGCGCTCACCAAGCGGTATAATATGAGATTTTTGGGCCTATTAGACTGTTGGGGTTTAGACATTAGTTTCCATCAGGTTTAAAGTTTAGAGTTTAAGCACCTGCACCACGTCCATGTGCAGCAACCCCAAATATCCGCAGCGGAATCCGAACCCCATCGCACTCGAGGTCTCCGGTTCAAACTGCGTTCCATCCCAAACTCCGGAAAACAATAAATAACTGAAGCCACAAAAGCAGCAAAAAACTGCAAACTTGACACGAGAAAAAAATTAATCCGAGAACTCGAAAATTCCAATTCCTCGAACCGCTAATCCCTCGAAC
>CM074813.1:565258-583052 GCA_037447605.1 Zygnema circumcarinatum | reverse complement strand
CCTAACCCCCCCCCGGCAAGCGCGCCCTCTGACCGTGATGATCTCGAGGTTGTTTTCGATCGCGAGGTAGACGTTGGCGACGGTCTGCGCCTCGACGCCCTGCGAGGCGTCGACCACTAAGAGCGCGCCCTCGCACGCGGCCAGCGACCGGGAGACCTCGTACGAGAAGTCCACGTGGCCGGGCGTGTCGATCAGGTTCAGGCAGTACGCCTGCCCGTCGCGCGCCACGTACCGCATGCGCGCCGCCTGCGCCGTAGGGCGCAGGGTTTTAGGGTCAGGGGGTAGGGTTTTAGGGTTTAGGGGGTAGGGTCTCAGGGTTGTAGGGTTCATGGTTTTAGGGTTCACGGTTCAGGACGTAGGGTTGTATAGTTCAGGGTTTAAGGGTTCAGAGTTAACGGCATAGGGTTGTAGGGTTTCACGTTTGTACGGTTCAGGGTTCAAGGCTTCGGGTTTTAGGGCTTTTGGGTAGAGGGTGTAAAGGGTGTGGAGATGCAGAGTGGAGGGTTTCGAGGCTTAGGGGCTAGGGTTTTACGGCGTAGGGTTAAAGGTTTAGGGGTTAAGGTGTTCGGAGTGTAGAGGGTTCAGGGCGTGGAGGGGTTTGGAAATACAGGGTGTAAGTTATTCAAGGCTTAGAGGGTTTAAGGTTTAGGGTTTTCGGTATGAGTTACAGGATGTAGAGTTTTGGGCCTTTGAATGTGGGATGTAGGGGGTGTAGGGGTTAGGGTTTGAGGTCATGAGGGTGTTTAGGGTTTTGTTTATGGTTTAGGGTTATGTTTCTAGAGGGTAAGTAGGAGAATTTTGAGGGTTTTCCATCATGGAGGGATAAATATTAGGGTTCTGGGGTAGGTTTAGGGTTCAGAGTGTTGAGTAGGGTTTCAGATTTTTCAGGGCCTTAGGGTTTTGAGCATTTCGAGGGTTTGAAGGGTTTAGAGTTTAAAAGTTTGAGGGTTAAGGGTTGAAAATTTAGATGACTTTAGAGGTTTCGGGTGTTAAGTTTAAGACCTTGGGGGTTTGCATTCACAAACTTGCCTTTTCAGGATTTTGTTTCCAGAGTTGTGATATTAAATTTTTTTTTTTTTTTTTTTTTACGGAAATGGACTTTTGAAGGGGTCTTTTAGGAGGCCTTCGAACATCGAACCTAGGGTTCAGAAATTTAGGGTTCTGAAGCAAACCTGCAGCTTGATAGTGATCCCCCTCTCCCTCTCCAGGTCCATGTTGTCCAAGAACTGCTCCTTCATGAGGCGCGGCTCGACTGTGCCCGTCGCCTGCAGCAGTTTGTCTGCCAACGTGGACTTGCCGTGATCTATGTGCGCAATGATCGAAAAGTTCCGTATGTGCGACACGGGAACCTGAACGGAATCCGCATAGAACGCCCCACATGTGACGCGAGGATGCAATTGAAGTCGTCTGTCATGCGGAGGAAGGAGAGAGAGAGGGAGAGCGGGAGAGAGGGAGAGAGAGAGAGAAAGCAGGTCCGTGGCAGCACACCTTTTGAAGGCGTGGCAGGACCTCCTCAGCTCTGCTCTTCCCTGCCTCCCGTGGCGGCGCCTTCGTGTTGCCGTTCCCTGTCCCAGTTCCGTTCTCCGTTCCTTTCCCTTTCTGCACAACGGAGGGCGCCGGTCCACTGCCACCCTCCGCTGCGCAGCGCACAGCCCCCTTCTTCTGCTGCCAGCTGTCAGCCGCCCGCCCCCGCCACGTGTCACGCCAGGGTTGCTTGGAAACAGGGGTTAGCGAGGAAGGGAGGCGCTGTGCCGCGACGCCCGGGAGGGAGAGAGCCGCCATGGCGGCCTCGGGCGCAGGGAGGAGGGCAGCCATGGCCATGGCCGCGGGGCTGGGGGCAGCGGGAAGAGGGGTACAGTACTGTACTTGCATTTCCAACGGACGATAATACTGGCGATATGTAACGATATGATACTATATTTATTATGACGATATATCGACCTCTGTAGTCGATATTTGGAACGCATACATACTGAGGTCATCAGTACGATATTCAATACTCATGATGTCTACGTGGTGGCCACGTCGGACTTATGTGGCGTTAGTGTTGATGTCGTGGTTGACCTCTCCAGAGATAAGCCAATCATAGTGTGTTAATACTCCACGTGGTTGCCACATTGGACGGAGCTGGCGTTGGTGGTGTTGACGTGGCTGGTTTTCTTGGAGAAAAGCCAATCATATCATGCCAATACTCCACGTGGCAGCCACGTCGGATTTTGGATGCCGTCTTGTCCCTTCCCGATTCCAGGGAGGAGAGCGGATACCCTGAAACTCTCCACTGGAGAGGAGGTTTTAGGGTTTGGAGGAAACCCTCAAACCCTAATTCTGTGGGGTTCAGGACTTGAACTCCGCCGACAGACATGGCCGCCATGGCGGCCATGCAGAGCTGCTGTCTAGGGGGAGAGGGAGTCGCCATGGCGGCGGTGGGAGGGGGAGTCAGGTGAAGATAGCTCTCTCTCTCTCTCTCTCTCTCTCTCTCTCTCTCTCTCTCTCTCTCTCTCACTCTCTCTCTCTCTCTCTCTCTCTCTCTCTCTCTCTCTCTCTCTCTCTCCCTCTCTCCGTCCCTCTCTCTCTCACTTCTCTCTTGCTCTCTCTCTCTCTTTCTCTCTCTCTCTGTCTCTCTCACTCTCTCTCCCCCCCTCCCCCTCCGTACCCCAGCCGCTTTGCCTCCTCCCCATTACCCCTTTTCTATGTGGATTTCTTGGTTGGTATAGAGACAAGGAGGGAGAGTGGGGGTTAGAGAGAGAAGGGGAGAGAGAGGGGTGGGGTAGAAAGAGGGGGAGGTAGACAGTGGGGGGAGAAGGGGGTTGTAGAGAGAGGCACGGAGAGAGGAAGGGGGGTAGTGAGAGGGCTGGAGATGGAATGGCGGCCAAGCACAGGTTCCGTGCTCGTTACTGTTTTCAAACTGAGACTGAAACTGCGCTTTGATGGTCAGGTTCTATGCTCCGCCAACCGTCCGTTCAACAGCTGCTTTCAGTCACAGAAGGAGGGGAGGGCTGCAAAGGAGCGCAGGTGTGGCCTTCGCCTTCCGCCTCGCCCCCTTTTTCCCCCCTTATGAAAATGGGGGATGGGAGGGGGGAAGGGAGAGAGAGATAGAGAGAGAGAGAGTGAGAGAGGGAGAGAGAGAGAGAGAGAGAGAGAAAACAGAGAGCATACAAATCTCTACGTACCCCCTTTTTGCAGATATATATATTGATACCATATCAGGGAACTTCTTAATCTTTGGAATATACCTCGTTTGCGGTTTTGTGAGTTGATTCAGGAGTGTAAAACTTATTTTACATTTTCCTTTTGCTCAGGAATCAATGATGACAGGACTCGCGGACAAGTCAGAGTGAATCTGTGGGATTCTCTCCGTTCTGGGTAACTATTTCCATGACGAAATGAGGCTCGAAATTGCATATTCTGATTTTTTTCAAGTACGATACTTTTTAGTCTTAGAAGGCAAGGCACAGGGTTCTGGTTTTGAGTTCTTGGGTATCCGTACTAATGCAGGCTGCGTCTGATGCAGCTTCTTGGTACCTGCCCCGAAAGTGGAGTCGGTGGAGAGCTCAGAGGGAGAAAAGGAGAGAGAGGGAGAGGGAGAGGGAGAGGGAGAGGTAGTGCTGGTGGAGACGATGCAAGAGGACGGAAGCAAGCAGAGAATTGTATTCTCTTCAGGGGGAGAAGTGGATGTCTACGAACTTGAATTATTATGCGATAAGGTAAAAAAATTTAACTCTATGGAAAGCGTAAGAGTTCTCAAGGACCTGAGTTCTTTTTCACATCACGCAAGTTGTTTGACTGAATGCGTCCTCGAAAAGTTCCCTAGACTTGAAAACTGCTGGCAATATTATCTCAACTTTTTTAAAACATTAGAACCCATCAAACTTCATGCATGTCACGTCACTGTATCATGTATGAAATATCTAATGAAAAATTGCAAAATCTAAACTGTACGAAATTTTAGGGCTTCCAGCATTAGTCCATAGAGTCAATTGGGGTCAGTTGAGCGATTAGGGTTCAAGGTGGTGGTTTTTAGGGTTCAGAAATGGAGCAACAAATCGGCGTAGAGGAGTCGTTTGCTTGATTGGAACATTCTTGGCCGCAGGATTTGCGGCCTTGACCAACCAATCAGAAGCTGCCACCTGGCAGGTCGGCTGGCCCAGGAGACCCCCCCAGAAGGTGGAGGCGGCTTTGAAGAATTCGTACATGGTGGCCTCTCTCCACCTCCGCACCACCCTGCCACAAGGTACTCCCTCTCTCGTCCCTCTCTTTCCCTCTCCCACTCTCGCCCACTCTCCCTCTCTCACCCACTCTCCCTCTCTCGCCCTCCCTCTCCCTCTCCCTCCCTTTCTCTCCCTCTCACTCTCTTACACAACGTTGTTATGTTGAAAATCCGGACAAGTGCTTTGAAACATAACAACAAACACTTAACAAGATCTAAGAACCCTAAAGCGCTGAAACTTCCAGCTGTAGAATGCGTTTAATATTTATACCCTACAATCGTCGAGCCCCAAAATTCAAGAATCCCAAAGCCTAGAACTCAGAATTCTGTAACCCCACAGCCCCGAAACCCTAACACCCCCACTCCCTCTCCCTCGCCCTCTTTCTCCCAGAGAGAGAGAGTGGAAGAGAGAGAAACCTTAGACCCTTAGACCCCTGAATCCTTGAAACCCTAAAACCTCAAATCCAAGTGCTACAGAGGAGTGTGGCCCTAGAGCCCCTGAACCCGCAGACTCCCCTCCCTACCTCTAGCCTTAAACCCTGAACCCTAAGCCCAGGAAGAAGGGGGAGGAGAGGGTGCAGGAGAGGAGGGAGAGCCGGTCCTCATAGGGATGGCCAGGGCCACCTCCGACCACGCCTTCAATGCAACCATTTGGGACGTCCTAGTCGACCCCCTCTACCAGGTCTGCCGCCTCTCAGGGTTTAGGGTTTAGGGTGTAGGGTTTAGAATTTAAGGTTTAAGGTTTTTAGGGTTTAGGGCGGGTTTATTGTTTAGGGTTTGAGTTTAACGGTTTGGAAGGGTTTGGAGAGGGCTACAGGGTTGCAAGCTTCTAGGACTTGAGGGGCTTAGGAGTGGAGGGTTCTTGGGGTTTTAGGGTTTAGAGTCGCAGGGTTTATGATTTAAGGGTCGTAAGGGTTTTGAGGGCTATAGGGTTTGGGAAATTTAAGTGTGGAGGGCTTTGGGGGGGGTTAAGGTTTAGGGTTTAGGTGTTGCAAGCAGTTCAGGGTTTTCGAGGGTTCAGAGTTGGAAAGTATTCCTCGAGGTTGAGGGTTTTAGGACGTGCTGTTTCAGGTTTTTAGGGTTGCAGTTTAGGTAGGGGTTTTAAGCCCGTCTTGAATAAGTCCATCTAGCCGACAAATACTCATTCAAAAAACTACATTTATCTATTTCATCTTATGCTCTTTTGTGATTTCCCTTCTTATTAGATTGTATTATTTGAGCTCGGGTGTGAACAGGGGCAGGGTCTTGGAAAGGCTCTCGTAGAGCAGATGATTCGGGCTCTCTTAAGGAGAGACATCGGCAACATCACTTTGTTCGCAGATTCGCAAGGTGTGCATCATCATCATCATCTCATGATGTCGACCTCTGATAGAAGGAGCATCAGCCATGTGCATGGATGGGTTTAGGGTTTTAGGGTGAAGAATTTTTTTTAGGATTTCTGGTTTCTTCAAAGTCTGCAGGCAGGTCTTTCAAAAAATATTACTTTTTAGGGTTATCAGGGGCTTTAGGTTTTCTTAGACGTGTTGAAGGTTTTTGGTTTTCTATGTTTTTCTTACTCTGTTAGAACCTTGTTTAACTGTGGGATGGAAGCATGGAACGGGCTCCAACTGACAGAACGAGGCGTTCTATGCTGGTTTGCAGTTGTGGAATTTTACAAAGCGCTCGGATTTCAACCAGATCCCGAAGGAATTAAGGGCATGTTCTGGTATCCGCGCTTTTGAAGGCTGCAATTCGACCTAAATCCCGAAACCCTAAAACCCTAAACCCTAAAACCCTGAAGCCTACAATTCCCGGGATTCCAAATTGAGGTTTTGGAGCCTGTTTCCAGGTGTCACATGCGTGGTTTGGATTTCTCGTGCGCTATTAGTTTAACGGAGAACATAGAAACCGTTACGTATAAAAATGTGTTGCTTTCTTATTCGTTGTTTTGGATTTAGCAAGTTTAGGGAGCGAGGGGGAGGGAAGCGTGGGTAAATTCAAGCCACAAAAAAAGGTGTTCACATTTAATTCGGTATGGCAGGGCTGGCGTTCACACTTGATCCGGAACTTGTTGATTAGGGTGTGGCAGGTTGTGCTATGTATGGGGTGGTTTTTGGCTACTAGGTATACAGTTCCAGTTTCAGTTTCAGTTCCAAGAGCTGTGACGGATTTTAGGGTCCGTTCTATGCAGTTAAGCGTTCTACATGGAAATAAACGCCCATGGGCCTTTGGAATTGCTCGAAGTGTGTAACGGAACTGAGACTGAGGGCAGTTTTGGTGAATTCATTGGCTTGGCTTGAACCGCGTTCTATCTGCAGAAATCTGTTAATGGCGCTTAGAATGTTAGATATTGCTCTTTCATATGTGGTCTTCACAAACTGAAAAATGTGTTTCCAGTTTCTGGTTTCCGGTTTTAGGTCTCATTTAGATTGCAATCCATTTGCGAAACTAATTGAAGAACGCGCACACCTTGCAACTCTTGGAAGAACAATGCTGAAGAAAACAAAAGTGGTAAAAAGCAGTCAATCAAATAAAGAGCTGGTTACACCAAGCTTTTCTGACCAAGAAAAACTAGTTTTTCTTGGTAAACTGAATCAACGATGGAACTACAAAACGGTATGAGAAATGTGAGTTCGACTTTCACAAAGCACATACATCCCCCCTCGCCTCCCATACTCCGCCCCACTCTGAATCACTCCCCCCTGCTCTCGCTCGCTCCCCCCTTCTCTCTCTCGCCCACACTCTCTCTCTCTCTCTCCCTCTCTCTCTCCCAATGCTGCTCTCTCATAGGGTCTGGCCCTCCATCGCAGGAGTAAGCTCCTGCAGGAGCAGAAGCTTCCAAGCTGGCGCCAGCTGGCGCCCTACCGCTATCCTCCGCCCTCTCTCCTCTCCCTTTTCCTCTCCCACTCCTGCCTCTCCCTCTCGGTCCTCCGCTTCCTCTCTCTCTCGCTCTTCCATCTCTCCTTCTTCCTCCTCCTTTGAAAGCCCTCGGCGATCGCGAGGAGCAGCCATGGCTGCTGCTCAGCCTCCAACGGCAGAGGTAAGGCAGAATTAATAGGCATTCTAGCCGATTTTGAAAAGATGATTTCCGACATGTGTTCTTTAATTCAGTCTAAGAATGACGAGGGAGTGGATGTTTGAGTTTTTAGATATTGTTTAAACGAATATAGTTTTGAATGCAGGTGGCTGAGCAACAGCAGCAGCAGCAGGAGGAGGAGGAGGTGCAGTTCTGGAATCGCATCCAGCAGCATCAAGTACGTAACTCTGGCAACCCTAATCTATCACAATACAGCTCTGGTATATATATTTAAGTTCTTAAATTTAAACTTCAAAGCATTAGAAGGTGGGGTTGAGCCAGGTCAACCTCGCCTTTGAGCCAGTGGGAGAGCGGTAGGGTAAGAGAGGGAGAGCGACGGAGGTATCAGGAGTAGAATGCGACGAGAAAAAGGGAAGAAAGGAAAAGTAAAAGGAGGAAAGGGCAATTTGAATGTGATTTTTTCAAAGAGCAAATTAATTTACACGTTTGGGCCGGAGTGTGCAGAAGCAAGCAGCGAAGTTGGGCCCTTTGGAGGAAGCGCGGACGGTGATGGACAGGTGTCAGCGTGGGATGCTGTCCACATTGTCAGTAGTGAGTGCTGCATTGCATCAGACTCTCCCTGTGTTGTTTTCTCTCCCTCTCTCTCGCTCTCTCTCTCTATCACTCTCCCTCTCTCTATTTTCTAGCGGAAATTACGTTTTAAGATAAACCTAGAGACCTACGCTTTCAAATTCCTGGAATCCTTAACTGTACACTTTGTAGAAACCAATAACCGAAGCCCTAAAGACTTATAACTAAACCTAAACCCTAAAAACTCAAACCTAAAATCCTACCTCTTAATCCTTAACCCATGGCTAGACTTTCAGCCCCTAAAATCAATCCTAAAGGCCGAAATTCTCAATTGTCAACTGCCAGCCAATCGTTGGCTAGCACGTGTTCCCAAAACCGTTCCATGTGCAGAAGCACGAGGGATATCCGTTCGGATCGATGGTCGGATTCGCAGCAGATTCTGAAGGCCGTCCGATTCTCGCAATCAGCTCCCTTTCACTACATACAACGGTATGTTAGTTGGCCCTGAATCCCAGAATTAGGTTTTTAAGGTTTAGGGTTGTTGGGGTACAAGAATTTAGGTTTTGCTGCTTGGGGTTACAGGGAGTCACAGTTTAGAATTTTTAGAGTTTGCATGGTTCCAGTTAGGGCTATTAGTGATGGCATGGGAGATGTGGGGTTGTGAATTCCTAGGGTTCAGCACAGGATGTTGGAGAGAGAGAGAGAGAGAGAGAGAGAGAGAGAGAGAGAGAGAGAGAGAGAGAGAGAGAGAGAGAGAGAGAGAGAGTGGGGTTCTCAGGGGGTTCTGGGCTTTGAATTGTTTCCTGGGAGTTCCTGTGTGTTCTAAAGTTTTGGGCTTTCAGTAGAGGTTGTGAAGCTGTACGCTTCGATGCATGCTCCCATTCCGTTATCCGTTACCCTGAACGGTGACACGTGCGAGCAGCACAGAACCTGGAGACCAACCCGCGGTGCTCTCTCCTCGTCTCGCGGGACCCCAACGAACAGAGCGAGGCGGTGCTCTCCCTCGTCGGGGAGGCCGTGCAGGTCGAACCCTAAAACCCTGAAACCCCAAAACCCTAAAACCCTAAAATCCTGCAACCCTAAAACCCTTCCTGCAACCCTAAAACCCTTCCTGCAACCCTAGAGCCCTGCAACCCTTAAACCTACAATCCTAAAATCCTGCAACCCCAAAACCCTAAACTCTAAAACCCTAAAATCCTGCAACCCTAAAACCCGTCCTGCAACCCTAGAGCCCTGCAACCCTTAAACCTACAATCCTAAAATCCTGCAACCCTAAAACCCTTCCTGCAACCCTAGAGCCCTGCAACCCTTAAACCTACAATCCTTAAATCCTGCAACCCTAAAACCCTTCCTGCAACCCTAGAGCCCTGCAACCCTAAAACCCTAAAAAGAAACTGTAAACCTTACGCCGAAACCCTAAAGAGCCAAAAATATTGCAAACCCCTAAAGCTCTCTTTGCCTTGCTTTCTTTTGAAAAAAAAAAAAAAAAATTCGCAGGTTTCAGAAGCGGAAACAGCGGCTGTGAGGGAGGCGTACTTGAAGAAACTTCCCGATGCTTTTTGGGTATGCATGGGCTAAACTTTTTTACTTGAAGAAAAATTCTGTGGTTGTGTATATGTGGATCCACAAGCTTTTTCAAAACCCTGAATGTTGTGGAAATCCTAGACACTTGTGGGAACTCTAATATATATATATATATATACAGAGAGAGAGAGAGAGAGAGAGAGAGAGAGAGAGTTTAAACGTAAATATTAATTGGACCTGCAAGTTAAGTTGGTCATTTTTGGATCATCGAGCTTGTTTCCATGCTTGCAACAAGGTGTGAATTCGGGCCGTTGTTCCGTTGCAGGTTGATCTTGGCGATTTTCGATTCGTGAGAATTGAACCGAAGTCGGTTCGCTTCACTGCAAACATCGCAACTTTTGCAATCGGAGCCTCCGTGTCCGGTGGGTTAAGGAACGGATCTGAACCCTATAAAGTACGGAAGAATCTTTTTTTGAGAATTTTAGGGTTTAAGGTTCGTACTAAATCTCCCTTTTCTTTTTCCGCAGAATTCAGCGGAGAAGAATTTAAAGCGGCGGCGGCGGACCCAATTTCTCCCTTTGAAGCCCCAGTTGCGGTAAACCCCATTTGTACCCCTTCCGGGATTGCCCTTTAGGATGACTTTATGCTATTTGAGTAAGTGATAGATTTAAATCGAATGGAAAGCTTCGTATGGATTTTAGGATCGTCAAGAAATAGCTGTTTTAAAAGGGGGTTAGAATTTCTGAGTTTTAGGGTTTGCAGGCCAATGTCATCGTTAGGGTTTTTAGGGTTTCTGGATTCCTAGACTTTTGGGGATTTTCAAGCTTTGCTTAGGGTTTAGAGTGTTGTGTTTAGGGTTTAAAGTTCAGGGTTTAGGGTTTAGAGTCTAGGGTTAAGAATCTAGGGTTAAGGGTTAAGAGGTTAAGTTTAGGGTTTAGAGTAGAGTGTAGGTTTAGGGTGTAGGGTTTCGGGTTTAGGGCGTAGAGTTTAGGGCCTAGGGTTTAGAGTCTAGAGTTTAGGGTGTAGGGTTTAGGGTTTTAGAACATTTTGCGCAGGATGCCAACGGAGCGGCGCTGGGGGGGCAGGACCATATGAACAAAGATCATGAGGAGGCCACCCGGGCCATGGTGGAGCATGCGCTGGGGATCAAGGTCTCTCTCTCTCTCTCTCTCTCTCTCTCTCTCTCTCTCTCTCCCCCTCACTCTCCCTCCCTCTTCCTTATCTCGCTTCTCCCACTCCTATCTGTCTTGTGTCCCTCTGCCCTCTTCCCCTTGGCCCTCCTTTCTCCTGACTCTTGTTACATACCCATTCTTTCTCCCTTTGGCCCTCTGTCTCACCCTCTCTCCCTGGCCCACCCGCTCTCTCTCCCTTCTCTCTCCCCTCCTCTCCCTCCCTCTCTCCCTCCCTCTCCCTTCACTCTCCCTCCTCTCCCTCCTCTCGTTCCTTCTCTCCTTCCCTCTCTCCCTCCCTCTTTCCCTTTCGCTATCCAGGTCCTTGGTTTCTTGGTGGGTTCCCAAGGCTCCCAGTCTGTCTTTTTTTTTCCTCCTCTTGCTCTTGCTTATTTTTTTTGGTGTTATGGCTTTCAGGTTTCGTCCGCAAAAATTTTAACAGTGGATCGATTTGGCTTCAAAGTGGAGGTGCGCATTTGTGCCTTGCAAGGACCCTCGATTTTTTTTTTTTTAAATTCTCATAAAGCATTTAAACCCTAAACCCTTGCCATGGTTAGAAGTCATCCGATCGGTACAAACTCAAACGAGCAGAGGCTTTGAAGTTTTCGGAGATGTTTTGAGTTTTACATGCGGAACCCCAAAAGAGGAGATTCAACGGATTTTTTGTAACTGGTGTGCATGGAACAGGTCCCTCTGAAGGGGCAGCTCTCGCGGATCCGTCTGCCCTTTCCCCGTCCGGCAGAGGACCGCAAGTCAGGCTCAAAACCCTAAACCCTAAACCCTAAACCCTAAACCCTAAAATCCGTAAACCGTAAAATCTTGGAACCCTAAAAACCTAAAATCTGTAAACCATAAAATCTTGAAACCCTAAAAACCTAAAATCTGTAAACCATAAAATCTTGAAACCCTAAAAACCTAAAATCTGGAAACCATAAAATCTTGAAACCCTAAAAACCTAAAATCTGGAAACCATAAAATCTTGAAACCTAAAAACCTAAAACCTGTAAATTATAAAATCTTGGAACTTTAAATCCTAAAGTTGCCGAAGCGCTTTGTTCCTTGGTGTTTTCATTTCCAATGTAGGGTTCAGCAAGCCGGCGGAGTTATTATGGCTTTTAAGGGTTTTGTTGTTAGCGTGACTTGGAACCTTGTGTTCCTGCACTGGTTTGGATCACGTTTGAGGTTTTTGTTTTTTCAGGGATCAGGGTTTTCATTTTGACATGAAGATAAAGGGTCTAGGATTTAAAATTTAGGGTCGAGGGTGTAGGGTCTAGGGTTCAGGGTCTAGCGTTCAGGGTTTAGGGTTTAGAGTTAGGTTTTAGGGATAGGGTTAGGGTTTAGGGTCTAGGGTTCAGGGTGTAGTGTTGAAGGTATAGGGTTGAGGGTTTGGGGTTTAGAGTTAGGTTTTAGGGTTAGATGTTAGGGTTAGGGTTTAGGGTTTTAGGGTTTTGAGCGGTTTGACAGAGAGACTAAGCGCAGTGGGAGGGGGGGCGTTGCAGGGATGTGAAAAATTTGATCGTGGAAATGACTAAAGAGGCGAAGAAGTCAGAAATTCAGTCCTCCGAAAGCGCGGCTTAAACCCTAAAGACTCTAAAACCCTCAATTTTAGACAGTGCATATTCTTGGCTTCCTTAATATTCTTTTACTGTCCTTTGGGGGTTCCATGTGCTCCGTTAGGGTTTCAGGGCGTTCTATGGTACAAAATTCCGTCATGTCCGGAGACATTGGTTTCGTGAGAATTGTAAAAATATTTTTCTGTACATTTTTAGAAGAAAAATAGAAAAAACAGTACATAAGGTTTCTCTGCAGGCGCTCTAAAAACTCTGAACCCGAAATCTTCCCTGAGCCCTAAGGGTCTGAATCCTTGAACCCTAAATCTTCGTATATGGAGTATCCATGTAAACAGCACATGTTTCAGTTTGGCGTAATGTGTTGGAACTTGTGTCTTGGCTTGGCCGTTCCATGTTCCGTTGAACAGACTGCAACTTTACACGTTTTAACTAAAAGAAATCGAGCAAGATAAAAAAACAAAGTCTGCATTGTTAATATCTTAAACCCTAACCCCTAAACCCTAAACCCTAAACCTGAAGCCCAAACATAACAGTGCCCCAATACTAAGCCCTAAATGGTTCCAAAACCTTGTCATCCCAAGAGTGGCACGTGCATCCGCTAGAGAATGGTTGTGGCAAGTGCCAAAAACATGCGATTTCATGCTCTATGTTCCGGTTGGTAAGTCGCAAAAAAGTCGGCTTTTCGGCGCCGCTCCCCGAAGTATTCAGAGGCGCTCTCCCCCGTCCGATCCGCCACGGATGCCGATCGGACGGTACGTGGTACACCAGCGAGAACGGAGCCTCAGGGATTTGTAAACAGTACACCTATGAGTTTTTAACGCTCCTTTGCAAAATACTATTTCTTTTTTTTCTGGATTCTCCCTGCCCTCCCCCCTCTGTTAAGGCTCTGGAGGAGAACATTTGGGGCCCTCTCCGTCTGCAGGGGCCGCAGAGCCGCCTCTCCCTCTCCCTCCCTCTCTTCCTCCCTCTCCCCCCCCCTCTCCCTTTCTCTCGCTCTCCCCCTCTCTCCCTCCCGCTCTCCCTCTCTCCTCTCTCTCTTCCTGCCCTCTCTCAGCGCGCGCCGGCACCATGTCTGACGAGGAGCATGGGTTCGATGAGAAGGCCGATGCCGGGGCCTCCAAGACGTACCCGGCTGCAGCCGGCGCTGTTCGCAAGGGCGGGTACTTGGTCATCAAGGGGAGGCCCACCAAGGTATGTCATTTGTGTGTGCTTCAGATTCTGAGTAAGTTATGGAGGTTTGACATGTGCATGTTCAGGATTTAGCAGTACAGGGAGGTCGAGATGTGCATGTTCAGGATGAAGCAGTATACGAACCTTCACTTGTGAATGTTCAGGATTCATCAAGACGGGGAGGTGAACCTATGCATGTTCAGGATGAAGCAGCATACATGCGGAGCCTGCATGTGCATATTCAGGATTTAGCAGCATAGGGAGTATGGCATGTGTGTGGTATGGTTTTAGGGTTTTGACATGCTGAAGGAGGGGCGACAGCGCCCTTCTGAGGCTGTTGGAGCTGCCGCTCTTTGAAGCCAATTGGCTGGATGCTGCAGGATGTATTAGCTGATGACTATGTATGCTAAGGAAGGTTGCATGCTGGAGAGAAGCAGAGAGAGGAGATGTGAATATTTTGCAGGGGCTCGTAGTGGCTGCTTTGCTCTCTCAGTTCTTTCCTGAAATAGGGTGACTGTATGCTCGAATGTCTGCCAGGATTTTCTTCGACCAGATGTTCTTGAAGACCCATCCATCCCATTTCTTGCCCCAGTTTGAGAAATATTTGTCGCTAAAATACATCCAGTTTTGAATTCCGTTTCTGAATGCGACATTTCGGCTGTGCAGGTCGTGGAAGTTTCCACCTCGAAGACGGGAAAGCACGGGCATGCCAAGTGTCACTTTGTTGCCATCGACATCTTCACTGGGAAGAAGCTGGAAGATATTGTGCCCTCGTCTCACAATTGCGATGTGAGTAAAGGATTGCAGTCTTCTCATGCTTTTGAATCTCCCTGAACGAAGGAGAAGGTGAAGATAGAAGATGAAGTTGAAGGTGTGATGTTTCATAGAAAGGCGGGGATTGTTCGTTTTCTCTTACCATTCTGTTTTAATTCATTTCTGACTTCTTGAAATCGTGAATGCAGGTTCCACATGTGACTCGTACTGATTATCAGCTCATCGACATCTCTGAGGATGGCTTTGTATGCTCACTTCTCGATTCACTTGCAGGCTAGGGATGGGTGATTGGCAATTAGGGTTTCGCTCAAATTTCAAGCAGGGTTTTGGATGTATTCTGGATGTATTTGTTCCTGCAATGTTTAGTTAAGTTTTCTGTATGTTCTAGGTCCCGTGTTTATTAGAGTTGGATTTGACTTACAGCAAGAGCTGCTTGCACTTGGGAGGAGGTGAAGAGAGCAGAGAAATGGAGTCCGATTTTTCAAGTCTGACCTAAAAGTTGCTGTCTGCTGTCAGCCCTTTCCTCGGTTTTTGGCTTTATTTCATATCATTGAAGGTGTGGGGCCTTGTTTGAGCTTTTTGGGCTCTCTGGTTTGCCAAAATAGCTCAAAATCTGAAGTTTCATGTTATATTCTGAGCAGGTTTCTCTCCTGACTGAGTCGGGTGAGACCAAGGATGACCTGCGTCTGCCTACTGAAGAGCCTATCCTGTCTCAGGTAAGCAATCAACCTTACGATGCAGCAATTTCTCGTGTTTTTAAATTCGTTTTTTCGTCACATTTGTGTTGTCCCCGGCTGCTTACCGATGACATGATGCAGAGTAGGGTTGTATGCCCTTTGTCTGGCAGAGTGTAGGTGTATGCTTTGTTCTGTGAGAAGTATCTTCGATTATTCAGAGCAGATCGCTCACAGAAAGGACTATTTTTCTCCCCCTCTCCACTCTCCATCCTTATCTCTCTCTCTCCGTCTCTTCCCCCTCTCCTCTCTCTCTATTTTTTCTCTTTGTGATACAGCTCAAGGAGGGATTTGGCGACGGAAAGGACCTTGTGGTGACTGTGATGAGCTCCATGGGAGAGGAGCAGATCTGCGCCCTGAAGGATATTGGACCAAAGTAAAATTGGAGGTTATATTGGTTTATTGGAGGGAGAGGGAGAGGGAGACGGAATAGTTACTTGGGGGAGGTCGAGGAGCAGCAGAGTGGTGCACAAGAGTAGACGGCTGAAGCAAGCGCCCAGATTTGGAAGAGCTGCTCAGATTTGGAACTCTTGTGCTCCAAGTATCGTTAGGGTCCAAACGTTTCAAAGATTTTTTCGCGGGCAGGAAAAAGTGCGGGGATTGATTTTTTTTTCGTTGTTGAAACACTCTTGTGGTAATTTCAGTAGAAGAGGGCCACGTGGCCGCACCTGATTGTAGGTGTGAAATTGGAATCTGACTTGGCGTGCTCGTGGGATACTCTGCTTCTGAAACCCCAGCGTTCAGGGTTTAGGGTTCAGGGATAGCGCTTTTATCATCCGTGGGAGGTGGAAAGGCTCGGATCTGGGCGGCAGTAGACCTCTGGAAAGCGCTCTCCAAAGGGACGGTGCACTTAAGCTTTCGTATGAGAATTTTAGCAATGTTTTTTTTCTTACTTTTTGGTTATTCTTTTGTTGTGTCGAGTCATGTGGCTGAATTGAAAGCCTTTTGGAGGCCTTTCTTGTTATCACTAAGAGACTTAGTGCCGTAGCCTGTAGGGGATGGCAGCCATTGACAGGACTATCCCTTACCCTTACACAATGAGCTAAACTAGCCAAAGCAGCCAGCCCTTTTAGCCCACAGAAATTGAACGTCGAATCGAACTCGATGAATCTAGTGAACATGGCCGATTATCTCGATACGATATTAAGCCGATCCGTCGGCAGACCCAAGGTTGTATCGTAGAATTTCGTGAGGAATTTAGAACTGACAAACCCGAATGCATGCACGGCGGCGCAAGTCCCTGCATGCCGATGCTAACGCCGGCGGCAATAAGCGATCGCTTCTCGGCGTCGCCATATATCAGCCTGCCTCCGCCTTTCTTGAGCTCCCGTTCTTGAGTGCGCTGAAACTCGTTAAGGCTTCCGAGACTTCGGGTTACAAAACACATTTTTTAACGAGTTTGGCAGAGGTTTAAGTAGGTAGGATTAAGACTTTTGAGGCTTTCTTTCGCAATGACAGTGGGGGGGGTACTCTCACGACACATTTTTCCCAGCGTGCTCAAGGAGGCCATATTAGCCTGGCAACAAGAGGTCCCTATACCAAATAAAGCGGCCCTTGCATTCTTGAAGGTCGTGGCGGTTCAGGGTTACTTTAACGGATGTAAGGACCCTAAACCTCTCCGTAAACTTCAAAGGGAAAATCAATCAGTGGAAGCGCTTGTTGTTACCAAAGCTTCACGTATGAAGACCGCCGTATATCAATCTCAATTCTCATCAACCCAACCCTTCATTGTGACCCGTAATACGAGCAAGTATGAGGACTCAAACGAGGGGCTGAGGTTTGAAGGGGAATCAAATGAAAAGGTTGTTGTGGTGGTGCCCGTATTCACACGAAACCTAAAGGCGGCCATGGATGTATGGGACCTTATTCGGAGCTTACAGGCACAGACACTTTCTCCTGGTCATGTCATACTCGTGGACGACGCTTCTCCCTTTCCATGGATAGAAACTGTACAGAAACTGCGCCATAAAAAAGAGATAAGCGTTGAAGAGTGGGAAAAGTTTGAACAAGAGAGGAGCGTTGGAAAATCGGAGAAATTTCTACCTGAAGGTTTTACAGTTGTGTTTTTAGAGAAGAATCAGGGGCCAGCGTTCGCACGGAACTGCGGAATTGGAGAGGCCGTACGCCGTTTCAAAGCAAAGGTTCGTGTTCGAAAGAGGGTTCGGGATTTTTAACATGTTTCGCAATTTTTAGGTTTTGGGGCTTCAGAATTTTCAGTGTGTAGAAGTGTCAGGGGGTCTGTTCGGCATTACACAAGAAGAGCTGGGGGAGAGAGAGAGAGAGAGAGAGAGAGAGAGAGAGAGAGAGAGAGAGAGAGAGAGAGAGCGAGAGAGAGAGAGAGAGAGAGAGAGAGAGAGAGTGAGAGAGAGAGAGAGAGAGAGAGAGGAGGGGGGGTGTACATCATGAATGTATTATTGACGAGTAGAGAACCATACCTGCAGATTGTATGCTTCACCGACTCCGACTGCATCGTCGACCCGCAGTGGATAGAAAGCTTCGTCACCGCTCATCGTTCCATCGCTCAAAGAGAGAATGGACCCGCCATCTTCTCAGGCCGAACTCAAGCTTACGGCCACTCGATGACTGATGAATTCCACAACATATTCGGAACCCTGAATGGAAGAATCAGTACTCTACCCGGAAACGGCCTCCTCTACGGGCCGACTTGCAATCTATCGATTCGGATATCAGAGAAGTTTTTGGAGACTGTTGGAGGCTTTGATGTGCGCTACCCGATGGCTTCGTTTGAGGATGTCGATTTTTGCATTCGCGCAAAGAAGTCAGGTTTTTCCATTGCTTACGTTCCAGAGGCGCTGGTTTCTCACAAGTTCGAGGCGGGTCCTGTGGCGCTGTACCGCCTGTTTCGGAAGTACGGACAGTGCGAGTGGGTGGTGCATGATAGCCACGAAGAGTACATGCAGTGGTACGGCAACTCGTGGCATATATCCAGTTCAAAAGAGGGTGGGAGGGTGGGAGGGAGGGAGCTGGCATAGGGTTGGAGAAGGGTCCAGGCAGTGGGAGGGAGAGGGAGAGGGAGAGGGAGAGGGAGAGGGAGAGGG
>CM074813.1:542402-553980 GCA_037447605.1 Zygnema circumcarinatum | reverse complement strand
GGAAAGGGGGGGGGAGGGGGGAAGGGGGGAGGGAGGGGGGAGGAGGATGGGGGCGGAGGGAGGAGAGGTGGAGGGGGGAGCGGGGAGGGGGGGAAGGGGAAAGGGGGAGGGGGCGGTGGGGGATGTGGGAGGGCGTTACCTTCACTTGCTGAGCCTTGACAGCTGCGACCGTGTCAATGGGCGGCAATCCGCTGTTCTCCGCGAGCGCCATCGGGATGGCCTCCAGCGCCTCTGCGAAGGCCCGCATGGCGTACTGCAAAACAAAAGAAAAAAGCAAAAACATCATGAAACAATCTATTCAAGTGAGAACCAAGACCGTTCGAGCAGACACCTTTCCTTCTAAAACTTCAATTCTCTTCCGCCCCCCGTCAAACACTCTACAGAAACAGGCGGGAAGAAACAGGACCAGCAGAGCAGAACCAGCAAAGCAGACAAGGCAATAACCAATATCTAACTAAGTCACAAACTAACTAACTCAACAAACTGACTAACTGCCTAACTGACTAACTCAACTAACTGACTAACTGACTAACTGCCTTTAGCTTAGCCTAGCAGCAGCCCCCCCCCACCTGCTCCACTCCCGGGACCTTGTCCGCCTCCGTCTCCACCGCCAGCGCGCAGGCGAGTTCCGCAGAGCCCCCTCCGTACACGATGCGGTTGTCGGCCACGAGGTTGCGGGCCACGCAGAGGGCGTCGTGGATGCTGCGCTTCGTCTCCTCGATCATCATCTTGTTGCCTGAGGGAGGGGGAGGGAGGGGGGAGGGGGAGGGGACGGGGAGGGAGGGAAGGGGGGGAGGGGGGGAGGGGGGAGGGGGAGGGGAGGGGGAGGGGGAGGGGGAGGGGGGAGGGGAGGGGGAGGGGGGGAGGGGGGAGGGGGGGAGGGGGGGAGGGGAGGGGGAGGGGGGAGGGGGAGGGGGGACGGGGAGGGGGAGGGGAGGGGGAGGGGGGAGGGGGAGGGAGGGTGGGGGGGAGGGGGAGGGGGAGGAGAGGGGGAGGGGGAGGTGGAGGGGGGGGGAGGGAGGGGGGGAGGGGTGGGGGAGGGGAGGGGGAGGGGGGAGGGGGAGGGGGGAGGGGGGAGGGGGAGGGGGGGAGGGGGGAGGGGAGGGGGGGGACGGGGAGGGGGGAGGGGGGAGGGGGGGAGGGAGGGAGGGGGAGGGGGGGAGGGGGAGGGGGGGGAGTGGGAGAGGGAGAGGGGAGAGGGGGGAGGAGGGGAGGTGGGGAGGGGGAGGGGGGGAGGGGTAGAGGGGGAGGGGGGGAGGGGAGGGGAGGGGAGGGGGGAGGGGGAGGGGTGGAGGGAGGAGGGGGAGGGGGAGGGGGAGGGGAGGGGGGAGGGGGGAGGGGGAGGGGGGAGGGGAGGGGGAGGGGGAGGGGAGGGGAGGGGAGGGGAGGGGGGAGGGGAGGGGGGGGAGGGGAGGGGGGGGAGGGGGAGGGGAGGGAGGGGGATGGGGGAGGGGGAGGGGGGGGGAGGGGGAGGGAGGTGGGGAGGGGGGGAGGGGGGAGGGGTGGGAGGGGGGGAGGGAGGGGGAGGGGGGGAGGGGGAGGGGGGGGGAGGGGGGTGGGGAGGGGGAGGGGTGGGGAAGGGGAGGGGGAGGGGGGAGGGGAGGGGTGGGAGGAATGTTAACATTTATAGGGTTCATGGGTTTTGAGAGGATTTTAGGATTTTAAGGGTCTTCGAGTTAGAGTTTTGGGAATAGGATGGAAGTATGAATTTATTAGGTTCAGTCTATGCAGGCACTTCGCGCTCTCCCTTCCGCCTCTCCCACTCGCTAGTTCTCTCCCTCTTCATCTCTTTGTGCCACTCGCTGTCCCTCTGCCGCTCTTCCCCCTCACTGTCCTTTTTTGCCTCCCTCTCAGTCCTTCTCCCTCTCGCTCTCCCACTCCTCACTCTCCTCTCCTTCTCCTTTCCCATACTCTCTCCCTCTGCCTCTCCCTCTCCCCCTGTCCTCTCTATACAGGCTTACAAGCCCACATTGTTCTTCTTCGACAAAGAGCTCGCGGATCGTCACGTCAGAACACCAATAGAAGAAAAAGACCTCCAAAATCGAAGATATTTGTAATTTCAAAGCGTTGGTGAAAAGTAGTCTCACCTCCGCGAATGAAAATTGTGACTGCCCGCGAATTTTTGCACTTCTCAATGTACAGCATCCGATCCTTTGTCGTCCCAAAACTTTTCTCTCTGACCAGCCCGGCCTGCCCGTAGCAAACAAAACAAATACCCCAGAAAAACTTTTGGAATGAAAATCGTGTTTGGGTCCTGAACATAAACGAGTGATGTTTCCTTTTCTGGTCCACCTATTGATTTAACGGTGATACCAAATATACGAATTTCTTTAACCCAAAATTTCCGTGCAGCTTCCCAAATACTCAGCTCTCTCAGTAAAACGGTCAACTGTAAGTATTAACGGAGAAACGGAGTGCTATAGCATGGAACAGAACATTTTAAATTAACTGAATCCTTGTATACAGCAACACCTTCAAAAAAGCAGAGAGCCAAAAGCCGCAAAGCAATAGAAACACTAAATTCCAAGGAATCAAAAAATCTCGAAATAGACCTTGTCCCACAACAAAACCCTTGAAATTAAAACTACCAAAAAGGCCTTGAAGTAAGAATCAGTACCGTGCCAAGCTTGTCTGAAGTCAGGTCCTGAAACCTCGGTACTATGCGTCCGCCTGTTTCAGAAAAAGATACCTCACAAATATCTCAGGCAGGAACATACACATACGAGAGAGTAACACTCTCATCATCTCCCTCCTGCCATTCCCTCTCCCTCTCCTACTTCCCAACACTTTGCCCTTTCCTCAACCCATCTCCCCTCTCGCTCTTGCCCTCTCTCTCCTTCCCTCCCCCTATCTCTCTCTCTCTCTCTCTCTCCCTCTCCATCTCTGTCCCTCTCTCTCTCTCTCTCCCTCTCCCTCTCTGTCTCTCTCTCTCTCTCTCTCTCTCTCCCGATCCCTCTCCCTCTCTTTCTCTCTCTCTCTCTCTCTCTCTCTCTCTGTCCTTTCATTTTCTTTCACCTGTGGCAATGGCGATGAGCTCGAGCTCGACCCCCCCCACCCAGCGGACAGCTGGCAGGCCGCGGTGCATCAGGAGATGGTTCGCCTCGTCGTCAAAGCCCCACTGACAGATCACAAGGGTCGCCCCAACATCCTGCCGAAGAGAGAGAGAGAGAGAGAAAGAGAGAGACACAGAGGGAGAGGGGAGAGGAGGGTGAAGGCGTGAAGCAGGAAATACAAACATAAAGCATACGTGGTGAAAAGGAGAGAGAGGGAGGAGACTTTGTGACAGATGGTGGGGACGAGGGGAGGAGTTACGAAGGAGAGAAGAGGGGGAAGATGGTAGGGGCAGAGGGGGAAGGGAAGACAACGAGAACTACTTCACAAGATTTTGCACCCACTCGTTTGAATTCTCATCTCCCGTTTTGTCCAGCCACCTTCCCTCTCTCTCCCAACCATTCCACTCTCCTCCCTCCATCTCGCTCCACTCTCCCTCCCTCTCCCTCCCTCACCTTGCAGCGCTGCACCATCTCGTCGAAATACTTCTTCTCCGACTCTCTGAGAGAGTTGAACTTCTCCACCGAGTCGATGTCGAGCTTATGCTTTGTCTTCGGCTTAGGGGGCTCAAATGGACAAGTTAATATGGCAATTTTTGCATTTTCTATGCGCTTTGGCATCTGAGGATGGCTCATGTCTTTGTCGACCACGATCCCACTAATAAGCTCCGAATCCTCCAGCTTTCCCCCTACCTTCCCTTCCACCTTGATAAGGTCAAGATTCACGTCACGTCTCTCTAAATCCGCAACAGCAACGACTGCATTTACTGCGATTTCCGCGAACATGCGCTTGCAGCGGCCAACTCTGCGGGAGAGGGTTGGGGAGAGATAGGGTTGGGTTGGGTTGGTAGTGATTGTGGGTGGCTTTCATTGAGTTGAGGAAACGGACAAATTATTATTTGCAAAATGACCGCTTTTTCCTGCTAGTGGCTGATGAGGTGCCAAATTTTTAATGTAACAGAAGAAAGATAGATGCACAGCTGATAGGGTAAAAACCCTAGTTCTCCGGCCTAAAAACATATGTGCATCCCCCCACTCTTGAAGCCCTCCAAGACCTCCTCCCAAATCCCCAGAGTCCCCCCTCAATCCTCTGTCCTCCCTCGCTCCTCCCAACCCCCAAACCATCTCCTCTCTCCCAATTGAACCCTCACATTTTCGATGACACAAGCCACGAGACAAAACCAGACATCTAATCCACTTTCGCGCAACTCACCTTTCCCTTCCCACCCCCCACTCACCCCCTTCCCCCTCCCTCCTCCTTCCCCCTTCCCCGGCCCCTCCCTCCATCTTCCCCCTCCCCCTCCCTCCCCACCCCTCTTCTCCACCCCACTTCCTCCCCCCACCCTCCTCTCCACCCCCTTCCTTCTCCCTTCCCTCCCTCCAACCCCCTCCCTCCCATATCCCTTTTCCTCCCCATCCCCTCCCCCTCCTCCCTCTCCACCTTCCCTTCGCCCCATCTCCCTCCCTCCCTCCCCCTTCCCCTCCCCTTCCCTCCCCCTCCTCCCCCCATCTCCCTTCTCCCTCCCCCTTCCCATCTCCTTCCCCTCCTCCCCTTCCCCTCCCTCCCCTTCCCTCCCTCCCCCTTCCCCTCCACCTTCATTCTTCCTCTCCTCTCCTCCCTCTTCCTCTATCTTCTCCCTTCCTCTTCTTCTCCTCTCTCCATCTTCCTTTCTCCTCTCTCCCCTTCCTTATCTTCTGCCTTTCCTTTCTCCTCCTTCCTTCTCTTCCTCACTTCTACTCACATATCTTAGAAGAGAGCGCGGGTCATGCACGCCTGCACGAAGTGCTCAAGGTTGTCCTTCCTGAAGTGGGAATGCTGCGCGATGGCGCCAGGCGTCCACTGGCGCACGGCGCAGGCGCGCTGTAGCTCTCCTCCGCTGACGCGGCACCGGAAAGTGCACGCCGCGCCGAGGAGGCCCTCTGCGCCGGTGAGGGCTTCGGGCGGCTACCTACTCACTCGGCAGGTTGCCACGACCAAGTCCTGACTGCGGGAGAGCTGCACCAGGAGCTTCGCGATTTGGTTCTCGACCTCCATCTGCTCCAGGATCGTGGCGCCGTCGTTGGCTGGGGGGGGGGGGGGGAGAGGGTAGGATGGAGGGGAGGGGGGGGGGGAGGGTTGGATGAGGAAGGGAGAGGGGTGGGATGGGGGAAGGGGAGAGGGAAGGGGGAAGAGGGGGGAAGGGAAGGGGGGGGGAGGAGGAGGGATGGATGAGGAAGGGAGAGGGGTGGGATGGGGGAAGGGGAGAGGGAAGGGGGGAAGAGGGGGGAGGGAAGGTGGGGGGGAGGAGGGAAGGATGAGGAAGGGAGAGGGGTGGGATGGGGGAAGGGGAGAGGGAAGGGGGGAAGAGGGGGGGAGGGGGAAGGGAGAAGAGGGGAGAGGAAAGGAGAGAAGAAATATCAGTCTGTGAAAAAGCAAAAAAATGAAACACATCGGAGAGAAAAAACCTCGGAGAGTCTTGGAGATGTCTAAGTGTAACGGCATACGGTGATTTCCTGGACTATACTGAAAAATAATAATAATAATTACAATGGTCTTCAGAGCGTAAAGTAAATTAGATGATTAAGTTGTTCACGCTGAGTCCCTTATGCTTCCTGTCCTGCTCTTTGTTTGGGTTGTGTCATTGAAGGTGTGAGGATTTGATTGGAAGAGAGACGAATTATGGAAAAAGGCCTTTGCGAATGTGAATACTGAGAAATGCATCGAAACCGACAAGGTCCTTTATGTCAAATACAAGTTTAGGAATTGCAAGTCAACTGAAACCCTGAACTCCTTAAACGCTAGGTCATAAGCATTCAAGATTAAACCCTACCTCACAGTCCTCACAACTTGAACTCTAAAGGCTAAACCCTGTACCTTAAACCCTCCACCCTAAACCCTCAATACTGAACCCTACAGCCTCAAGTTTCCTGCACCCTGAATCCTACAACCTGAAACCTACGCCTTAAACCCTTCACCCTACACCCCACACCCCCCAACCCTGAACCCGACCACCTACGCTCTGAACCCTAAACACTACACCCTGGAAACTCTGACCCCTAAACCTTGAAGCCTGAACCCAGAACTCTGCACTTTGAACCCTGAACCCTGATCCCTACACCCTGATTCCTACACCCTGAACCCTAAACCCCTGAACCCCGAACGCTGATCCCTGACCCTGAACCCCGAACCCTGAACACTGACCCTGAACCCCGAACCCTGAACACTGACCCTAAACCCTGAACACTGACCCTAAACCCTGAACACTGACCCTGAACCCTGAACCCTGAACCCCTCCCATGAGGCTGCTGCGTGGGTGCTCACTGACGGTGACGTCCCCGTCGCCGGTCTGCAGCATCTTGTCCATGCCCTTGGGCCCCAGCGAGGTGCGCAGGATGCGCGCCACGGCCTTGGCCGCCGCAATGTTCGCCTTCTGCGCCTCGAGCCCGCGCACGCGGCCCCTCTGCTCCTGCTCGCGCAGGATGATGAAGGGCCGCCCGAACTCATCGAACGCCAGCGACATCTTGGGTCAACGCTTGGCTTTCCAAACTAGGCCAATTTTTTTGCAAAGGATGAACAAGAAACAGAGGATTAAGGAGAAGGCATGGAAGAGAGGGGGGGGGGGGGGAGCAGTGGGGGAGGGTTCAGGGAGGGGTTTGGAGGAAGGGTGAAAAATCTGCAGGCCTTGGAGAAGGTCGGAAGCCTCGGTGGGTTCGACTTCCGAGTTCTGAACCCTTCCCGTTTGGGGTTCTATTTTGGCAACAGCGCCAGTTTCAGTCTGGTTAAACGGGTTCCATAGGAACTTTACGGAAACTGTACAGACGAACAGTTCCATAGGCCAAAAGTGTCTAGACTTACTGTACGGAGTTTTTTTGACCGTCCGATCGACCTCCGTCCGATTTCAGCCGTCCGGTTTCTCTAGATTCTGTTCGGGCCAACGTTAACGGAACAGTCAACACATAGACAGCCCACATAGAAAGCCGAAACCGGAACTGGCGATCCATGGGTCCCCCCAACCCTAAACCTATTGCGAGCTGAACCCTAAACCTGCGATCTGCGAGCTCTCTCCGCCCTCCCCCGCGCCTCTGAACCCTAAACCTTAAACCCTAAACCCTGAGCCTCTCGCAGGAGGAGGAGGAGCGAGGATGCCGCAGCCGCGCCCCGCGAGCCTGCTGCAGCGCCTCGTGCCGGCGCAGATGCGGCCGCAGAGCACGGACATGGCCGCCGCCGTCACGTGGGGGGCCACGGGCGGCGTCTTCGCGCTCTGGCTCATCCAGGTCGGTCCGCCATGGAGCATGGCATGGCATGGCATGTGCATGTGCATGTGCATGTGCATGGGCATGCCTGGGCTGGCATGGTTCGCAGGTCGTGCATCATGCATCCATGGAGCAGGAACATGGGCCATGCCTCGTTCCTTATGCACCATGCATACATCAGATGTTTGTGTCAGGCCTACATACATACCTTTATGCCTCCTCATACATCAGCATGGCCCTTAGATGATGATGCATGATCCATCCTATGGAGCATGCCTCAAGCCTCATGTACATCATGGCTCATGTCTCGTGCCTTTTGTGGTTTCTGGTGGTTTCTGTTTCGGTGTTAGCAACTCTTTGTAGTGTTCGGGTTCTAAGAAAGTTTATTATTAAAGTTTTGGAGTCTCTAAGTTCGGAGGGTTTCATGGTTTGGACTGTTGTATTTCGGGTTGTTATTGGTGTTAGGTTATTCGGATCTCACAGGAGAATGAATCCCTGAGTCTTAAGAAGCTTTAGGGTTTCATCCGTTGCCTGCAATTCTGTGGCTTGTGCAGCCCTTCGGATGGATCAAGGACCAAGTTTTCCCCCCAAAACCTGAAGGCTCGGCGTAATTCTGAATTCGTATAAAATGGAAAACGAAAATTGTAAGGAGCTTTTTCAGAAGATTTTGTGTTATGCAGGGAAGGGGATTTTGACAACTCTCTTAAGTCCTCTTTCTTCCGCTCAATATTAGATGCAGAAGATGGTTCCTGTGCCGATGGCTCAGACACTTGTAAGCAGATCGAGAAGGTGCAGATGCTTTGGACAGGAGCATTGTCTTCGGAATTTCGGATCCGAATTACTTGGTCCCTTTTTTGGATAGTCAACAGGCAATGTTGGAAAGCCAAGTTTGGACTTTATGTTTACCAGCTGGGGGAGATGTTTCTTCTATGAAGTTATTCTGCTTCTATGTTTACGATCTCTCTCGCCCCCCCTTCTGTCTCTCTCTCTCGCTCTCGCTCTCTTCTTTCTTCTCTCTCTCTCTCTTTCCTCCCAAATCCTCTCCCGCTCCTTCTCCCTCCCCGCTCCCTCTCCCTCTTCCGCTCCCCCTCCCTCTCCTTCTCCCTCCTCCCTCTGCCTCTCCCTCCCTCTCTATTTTAAAATCAAAACGCCCAGAAAAGAAGATAATTTTGCTTCAAATGCTCCAACTGCATTGTTCCATTGTTCGGTCCTACTGCAAAGTGGCGAACATGTACTGAACTGAAAACACATGTAACATCATAGTCCTCATCATGGTCCATGCCACTTCGGCTCCCCATTTCAAGCAGTACTCAAACCCTAAATCCTTAAAACCTGAACCCTAAGTTATTGCCGCGACATTACTACGTATTATATACATTGCGCTCCTCCTAATCCTAACCCTAACCCTAACCTTAGAAAAGAAAAACCGAGTTAAACCCACAAAGGAGGATGGCACCATCACCAGTTACTCTCCGCGCCATAGTGCGCATCATTATCATCGATATCGGCATTATTTTTCGGACTGTTCCTTTGAACCAAACTTAAACTTTTAGCAACGACCTGCAAAAGAGTAGCAAAGTCAATGAATCAAAACCGTCAGTCAATAAAGTCAATAAATTTGACCCGTAGCCAATATAGCAGTACCATGCTTCCTTCATAACTCTACAACCCTAATTTCATGGTGCAGCCCTAAAATGAGTTGATAATGTCAACCTCTGAAACCTGACCTAATGCTTAACCCCCCCCTCAAACCCAAGCCCTGAACCCCAAAACCCAATCCAACTGAAGGGCCTCCTCAATCATCAGCTCACTTCCATTTAGACCCCAATTTTTGGTTTCCCAACAAAAAAAAAAACGTAAAGAAGAACCCCACACCATCCAGACCCACGAGATTTTTGCTCATTATCATGAAAACACGAAACCCTAAATCACAATGCCCTTAAACCCTAAACCCCTTGCAAGCCCCCTCGGTCCCCCCCCCATCCTCACCGTCACTTGCGTCCTCTTCTCTCCGTCTCTTGCGACATATTTTCGGAGGTTGAGGCGGCCCTCGACCATCACTCTCGCGCCCTTTCCGAGAAGTTTCGACTCTTTTTCGGCGAGATCTCCCCAAGCTTCGATCGTGAACCTGAAATTTAAAAAAAGTGAAATTAAAAAGGGGGAAAGGTCTGCGTATTTTCTCTTGTGTCTAAGAGATCGATGAACGCAAGAAATTGAAGTTGAAGTTGAATTTTAAATTTGTTTAAACTTTAAGTGTTTTTAGAAGAAGCGGGAGAAGGTGTTCTTTAGAGTATAAGAAAGGAGATTGTTAGAGATTCTTTTGAAAAAATTACACATGTAGGCTTTGCAGGTTTTAAGATTTGAGAATAACTTTGCGCATTTCGCATTTGTATGTTTTACACATTTGCATTTACATTTTTTTTTTGTGTGCGAATGTATTCATAGATGTACAACTTTATTATCAATTTTTTTTTTTTTAATATGCATGTATGATTATATCTTTATATAGGTTCAAAGTTACCAGTCTGCCTCTTCGCTTCCAGATCGTTGAACCGCCAAACTTGAGACAGCCACTTTTTTTTGCGTTTTCGTAACTCTCACGTCAAAATTGCGCCCCAAATTTCCTGTGAAAAATAAAAAGACACAAGTCGGAAAATGCAAAAAAAAAATAGGGAGGGCGGGCGAGGAGGGTGACGAAAAAAAATCAGATAAAAAAGGAGAGCAAAAACAGGGTTCAGGGTTTAACAATTTAGGGCTCATTCATTCCGAATCGTTCATTCAGGATTTAGGGTTTCGGAGATTTAGGGCTTTACATTATTAAGGAAGGACACAGCTTCACCTCATTTAGGGTTCAATTTTTCAAAATTTCAGAGTTTTGAAAGTTCCCACCTGTGAGCACAATGCTGTTCGCTCTCTCCCAATCGTACGGAACCGTCGGAATGCTCTCCTCTTCCTCCCGCCCCGCCGTACCTCCTCCGTACGCTTCGTACGGCCCATCTCCTCTCTCTCTCTCTCTCTCTTCTCTCTCTCCATTGCCTCTCTCCCCTCTCTCTCTCCCCTCTCTCCAGTCTCTCTCCCCTCTCTCTCTCCCCTCTCTCGCGTCTCTCTCCCATCTCCCCTGAACGCTCTGCTCTCTTTCGCCCGGGTCCTTCATCGGCGAAACCCTAAAATCGCTGTACATCCTGCTCTGTACCCTAAACCCTTCCCCCCTCCGACTCTGAACCCTAACTTTGCAAACTCTAAACCCCTGAGGCTCCTCGTGGCTTAAGGACAGAAGCTTCGAGGAAGCTGCGCCGTCTTCCGTACGGCCACGGTACGGCAGCCGGCCGGCGGCGAGACAGGAGATGGCAGCCATGGCGAGAGCTCGGGGACGTGATGTCAGCGGTGTACGGGCATCAGCTGTGGCTTCTTTAGGGTTTAAGAGTTTTTAGGGTTGTATGTGGGGTTTTAGGGTTTTTAGGGTACAGTATAGGGTGATTGTTTTCCTGTACGGTATGTGTACGGTAGTCGAAAGGGTACAATTTTTACGGATTTTCTTTTTAGATTGAAAACAGAAAAGGTAGTGAGATTTTTCAGGGACAGGTAAGGTCTAGATTTTGGGGTTTTTAGGTTCACGTTTTCAGCCAAAAAAAAAAAAAGGTAAAATGAAAATTTGCTGATTTTAACGTGTTATTTTTTCTTTCAACTGAACTGAAACTGTTTGGGCACAGAGACAAAGGCCATAAATCCTCGTTTTGAACTAAACCCAAATAAAAAACTGACTACAAAAAAAAACCATCTCCCATAAAACCTCTCCCTCCCGCTTTTCTAGGCTCTTTTTTTGCGGGCAGCGTGACAAGGACTATCTTTCTGCATTAAATTTTTCCATCATTTGATTCAAATTTCAAACATGATCCTCTTTCCACAGACCTCTCCCTCCTCTCCCTTGCTCGCTCATTATTCAAACGGATTCCTTTTCCTAATTTTTTTGTCTCTAGAAGCTCGCTCAATCGCACTTTCTAGCTGCCCGCAAACTCGGTCACCTAAAACCAAAAAAAACTCCAGCTAAAGTAGAGATAAACCTAAACTCGGTCGAAAATTTCGGCCCAAGTTCCTAAAGTACCTCTCCTCGCGCTAACTACTTTTTGCCTATCGCTTACTCTACAGCTGGCCTACCGCTGGCAAACGAGAGAGAGAGAGGGGAGAGAGAGAGAGGGGAGAGAGAGAGGGGGGGAGAGAGAGAGGGGGGAGAGAGAGAGGGGAGAGAGTGAGAGAGGGGGGAGAGAGAGAGAGGGGAGAGAGAGAGGGGGGGAGAA
>CM074813.1:510646-537131 GCA_037447605.1 Zygnema circumcarinatum | reverse complement strand
ACTCCCTCTCCCTCCCTCTCTCCTCCCACCCTCCAGCCACCCCTCCCCCTCCCCCCCCCTCTCTCCCTCCCTCTCTCCCCCACCCTCCCCCCCCCCTTTCCCCCGCCACCCCCCCTCTCACCAGGCTCCCGAGGATGACCGCGTCCCGTGCCAGCCAGAGCGTGGTGTTGGAGGAGAGGTTGAAGGGCCCCGTGACGTAGCGGCCGGGCGGCACATAGAGCTGCGCGCCGCCCTTGTCCGCGACGCCCGAGGCCGCGTACAGCGCGTTCTGGAACACGCGCGTGTTGTCCGCCGCGCCGTCGCCGACCGCGCCGAAGTCCGCGAGGTCGAACACGTGCTGCCGCTTCGACACCCCCCAGGGGGCGGGGCCGCGACCAGGCTTAGGGTTAGGGTTAGGGTTAGGGTTCAGGGTAAGGGTAGGGGTAGGGTTAGGGTTCAGGGACAGCGTCTGAGGGACGGAAGCAGCGCCATGGAGAGGGAGAGAGGCGGAAAAGAGGGACAGGAGGAGGGCTGTGACGAGGAGGGGCGAGCAGTGCGCGAGAACGGAACGGTGAGCATGGAACGGGGAAGGGGCGGAGGTGTCCCTCATTGCAGGCGGGACAGATGGCAGTCGGTTGCTGCTCGGAAAAACACTCGTACTAACCCTCACTCTATCGTCCCCTCTCTCTCTCTCTCTCCCTCCTCTCCCCTCCTCCCTTCCCACCCCCCTCTCCCTCACCCCTGCGTCTCCCTCTCCCTCTCTCCCTTCCTTCCTCTCCCTCCCTCCCTTCCTCCCTCCCTCTCTCTCCCTCTCCGTCCCCCCCCGCCCCTGCCGTGCCTTGCGCAGAGAGCGCCACGTGGCGGGGGATGCCGCCCGGCCCCCCCGGCCCGTGCTTGCTCGCGGCCGCCTCCCTTCGCCCGCCCGCGGCCTGCCTACAAGCCGCCGTTCGACCAATGCCAGCCGTCCGATCGCCATCCGATCGGTGATCGAACGGCTGACGTTGCGCGCCCGCCGGGCCGCGCGGCCGCCGCAGTTCGCGCGATTTTGGGAGCACGGGCGGACGTGTCAGGCGCGGCCAGGGCCGTTCCATGTGCACGCTGTTGAAAGGGTCCCGTTTTTACGCTCTTCTATGCGATTCCAGCTTTACGGCGCAGTTTGTGGAGGATGGCAAAACGACAGGCCGACAACGGTCAAGAATGTTGTCGGTTCTGATCTTTGTGACAGTTAACTGTGAATGATAACAGAGCACTGGCACACATTTCCTGTTCCACGGAACTGGACATACAGTCGGCCGCCTTAGAACCAATCAGAGTGTACCACGTGGCTAATGTTTTTTCTAGCCAAATCTCAATGCAATCTGACGCTGGATGTGGTACGGTACACGTGTCAGCGCAAAGTCAGCCGACATGGATGTCACGTGGCGGCCCCACCGCAAAGGACTCGAGGACCGTACGATCAAATATCGGTGCACTGTACGGCACAAGGGTGATGACCAACCGGCTGACCGCATTATGACGGCTAACTGTCTAACTGTAATGCGTAGGACGAACGATGACTTAACTCTTCCATGCTGTCTAAAGTCAAAAGTTCTTACGGTGAACGTGGCGCATTCTCATTGGTTCACCCTCGACTAATGTCAAAGTCCCAAAAGTGTAACTAATGTGACCGTAAACGCGACCTTTTTCTGAACCACATCAATTCGTCGTTGTGTTGTGAACAAACTCACTATTCCGTTGTTGTAGTATGAACGGCAACTCCAGCCCTGGATTAATTCCATTTAGGGTTCCTTTTAGAATTCCTTTTAGGATTCGTTTTCCCCCGGGCCTGCTCCGTGTCGAGCGGGGCAGCCATGGCTGCCCGAGGTCCCTGCTCGCTCCGCACCCTCCTCTCAAAACATTTTCAAAATCTTCTTTCTCATATCCATGGCGGCCCTCCTTCGACATTGAGCGACCTCTCCGCCCCAACCTCCGCCTCTCCCTCTCTCTACCACACCTTCCGCGCGCTCTCTCTTTCCTCCTCTCCCGCCCACACCCCTCTCCCTCCTTCCTCCTCCCGCCACCCTTTCCCTGCAGCTCTAAATGTCACAAGTTCCTCAAATTTTGGGAGCTTTAGGGGCGCGATTGCTGTTCCTTGTCGGGGAATCTCGACCGTGCAGGAGGACGAGTACGGCCATGGCGGCGCTGAGGATGGGGCCCAATTTGGGATCGCGCCAGTGCCGTTCGACAAAGAGAAGTTGAATAAGGTCTTTTTGACCGGTGGGTGCATCCGTCATGCCGAGGCCTCTCCCGCCCCCATCTCTCCCTCCCTCTCACCCTCCGTCCCTCCCTCTCTCCCCCTACTCTCCCTTCTTTTTTCCCATCCTCCCTCCTTCCTCCACCCTCCCTCCTTCCTCCCATTCTTCCTCCCTCGCCTCCTCCCTCCTTGCCTCCCTGTCCCTCCCTCCCTCCTTGCCTCCCTCTCCCTCCTTCCCTCCTTGCCTCCGTCTCCCTCCCTCCCTCCTTGCCTCCGTCTCTCCCTCCCTCTCTCCTTGCCTCCCTCTCCCTCCCTCCCTCCTTGCCTCCCTCTCCCTACCTCCCTCCTTGCCTCCCTCTCCCTCCCTTTTGTTGAACCCGTGTTCTATGTGGTCCGTTTTTCCGTTGCGCAGGAATCTTAGGCCGTGATTTTGAACTGAGGATGACGAATTCGAACACATCCGTCGCAACTTCGAGACTTGTTGTACGGAAAGTGATGTCGGCCGAAGCGGAAGATGGCGACTGGTCAGGCTCTTTTCTTTTTCTTCTTTTTTCCTTCCATTTCATATTGTTCGGCCGTTTCACTCGAAGTTAGGTCAGCGAAAAGTTTCTAATGTTATCAAAGCATTTGAGTTTTTCTTTTTTTTCCTTTTTTCGTAATGTTTAATAAATTTATGATTATATTTGTCCTGTGCAGGTTTACGCTCGAAGCGTGGGACGGTTTGGCAGTAAAATTTTCTCGTCATTTGAGGAAAGGAATGAGGGTGGTAGTGGAGGGGAGAATAAAACTGCAGAGCTTCACGGGTCGTGATGGACTCGCGAGAACGGATGTGAAGGTGAGCGGGAATTGCTTTTTTTATTCATAAAAATAAATTAAAGTTGAAAAAAAGGGTAAAAAATCGAAAAAGAGAAGTGGAATGTTGTTGGAACGTTTTTTTTTTCTTGGGTCATTTTGGGAGTGTCTTTTTAAGCTATTTTGCGGGGCATTCGATCGATTTTTGTGGGAGTTTTCCTTCTTCTGGTCGAGTTACTATGCTCTCTCTCTCTCTCCGCCCCCCTCTCTCTCTCTCTCTCTCTCTCTCTCTCTCTCTCTCTCTCTCTCTCTCTCTCTCTCTCTCTCTCTCTCTCTCTCTCTCTCTCCCCCCTCTCTCTCTCCTCTCTCTCTCTCTCGCTTTCTCTCTCTCCCTCTCTCGCTTATAAGATTGCTTTTAGGACATTCTTTGGGGCTATCTAGGGCTGATTGTAAGGGTATTTTTGTGCCATTTTTTAGGTTTTTTGGGGCCTTTTTTGGTACAGGTTGTGGTGAAATCGGTGAACCCCCTCGAGTCGCTTTTCCCTAAAGATGAATCCTCCTACCAGTTTTCGCATTCACATGTGAACAGTTCGAACAGATCCCAACCGTCGTCGGTTACTGAAACTGAATCATCTTCACCCTTTGAAAGTGAGAGGCAGCATTTCCATATTATAGGAGACAGCCTTTCTTCCCCTCTATTTTGTTTTGGGTACTGGTTATTTTTTCTTTGGGTTAGGGGAATAAGCCTACGTATGTTTGTTTATCTGCTTTAAACTAATGAGAATCAGAGGGTGTTCTTTTTTTTTTTTGAATATTCTTTTCATTTTCGTCCTTACATTGTGCGGGAGGTTGTATTCGGCATTTTTTTTACGTATGGTGTTGGAATTTGTCGCACAGGTAAAACGGCAACTTTAGAAAGAGTTTGGAGAGATTTCTTTGCCAATCCATCGGAGTGGTACGACAATCGAAACAACGAAAAGGTGAGAGAGGGGCAGCACGTTCTTCGGAGCTATCAGAGTTAAGAAGAGGGGGGGGGGGGTTAGGGGTTGGGGGAAGAGAGGGGGGAGGGGAGGGGAGGGGAGGGGGGGGGCAGGAGATTGAAACGAGAGAGGCGGGAGAAAAAGAGAGGGAAAGGGAGAAATGGAGCGGGAGAGATAGAGAGAGGCGTGGGAGACGGGGAGGGAGGGAACGGGAGAGGCAGAAACGGAAGAGAGGGACAGAGTGAGGGGGAGAGAGAGAGAGAGCGTGAGAGAGAGCAAGTCGAGATTGAGTATCGCCCTATCTCGCAACCAACGGCTGGTGGCTCCCATTCACCCATCCGACCACTCCCCATGCGACCCCTCCCTTGTTAAGCCGTTCTGACGCTGCCCTGTTCAACAGAACAGCCCTGCATGGAACTCGCCCTGGCTAGCAACCAACTGACTCACTGGCTAACTAGCTAATCAACCAACTGACTACTCGGTTAACTGGTTAACTGACCAATCGGCTTACCAACCAATTGGTTAACCGACCAATTGGCTAACCGGCTTAAACCCTAAACCCTAAGCGTTAAACCCTACTCTAAACCCTAAACCCTACACCCTAAACCCTACCCTAAACCCTACACCCTAAACCCTACCCTAAACCCTACACCCTAAACCCTACCCTAAACCCTACACCCTAAACCCTAAACCCTACACCCTAAACCCTAAACCCTAAACCTTAAACCCTAAACCCTGACCGGGCGGTGGCTCCTGGTGGTTTCCCAGCGGAACCCGAACGCGCCGGACTTCACCCGCAAGGCGCCGATGCAGCGCGGCGCGCACACCGTGGAGGTGCTGTGGCTCGAGAACCGCTTCAAGCCCGCCTGGGTGGACCGCGCGCTGCAGGACATGTACCGCCCGCGGAAACCGCCGCGCAAGGGCCCCGGAGAGGAGGGGGAGGAGGAAGAGGGCCTGCCATAGCGCGCTCTCTCTCCCTCTCTCTCCCTCTCTCTCCGTCTGTCTCCCCTCGCTCTCTCTCTTCCTCCCTCGCTCACTCTTTCCCCCTCCCTCTCGCTCTCTTTCCCCCACTCCCTCCCTCGGCTCTATCCCTACCCCTTTCTCCCTCACTCGCTCATTCTTTCCCCCTCCCTCACTCTCGCTCTCTCTCCCCCACTCCCTCCCTCTCGTCTCTATCTCTACCCCTTTCTCTCGCTCTCTGCCCCCCTGCTCTCCCTCCCTCTCGCTTTCTCTGCCCCCCGCCTCTCCTCCCTCTCGCTGTCTCCCGCGCTCTCCTCCCCCTCGCTCTCTCTCCCGCTCTCTCCTCCCCCTCGCTCTCTTTCTCCCCCTCTTTCCCTCCTAGGCTCTACCTTTCCCCCTTCCTCTCTCTCGCTCTCTCTGCCACCCATCCTGGACAACTCGCTTTCCTCCGATTTCTCTCCCCCTCCTTGTCTCTTGCATTACTTTGGGCTCTCCTTCACCCTATCCCCCCCCTTCTTCACTTTCGCTCCAAGACGGGGAAGGTGTGGAAAGGGAGGGGAGTGACACTCGCCAAAACAAGCAGTTCCAATGCGCTGCTGTTGTACGAGAAATCGGATTTTCGGACCCACTTTGTATCTAGTTCTGATTACGAGCATACAACGGGGGGGGCAATTTTGGACTGCTTGTTCCACCTCTGCCTGATCTTGCCTCACTTATCTTCAGCTCATTTCTGATTAGAGGAATTGGTGTACTATAACAGATGGTTGGCTGTACAACCCATTGCTGGTGAATTTGAGAAGTTGTGAACCAGAAGTTGTAAAATCGCAAACTGTCAACTGCAAACTGCATACTTTTGACCCGTCGATAGAAAGCGAGTAGGAACAACGAATTCCAACAAATATAATCATTCAGTAGTTTGCAGTTCAAAGTGCTTGTAAACATGTGAACTTTCAGTTGATTGTTCGAAGTCACAACTACTTTAGTACAGCCGACTCAAATTTCAGAATATGAAAAGCCACAACAAAGGAGAAACAAAAAAGAAACTCGTCTTTTCTTGATTCCGAAGTTTCTCTATTCACAATGAAAACGGAGCAAATAACTGTAATCAAAGTTTGAGCATGGAATCTGCCCGCAGAGCAGTGAAAGATAACATCATCATGTACACAAGGTTGGGGTTATCTGCCATCCATCCTCTGGCATGGCCATCGGTCCCGCAGAGACCGATAATCGTTCACCTTCCTCTCTGACTAATTCATTGTTAAACTCTTTTGGGAATTTTTTGACCGCTCTCGATCAACCTCCCTCGCACTATACAGAAGAAAAGATGTCCGTCATTTCAGCGGGTTTCGCAGGTACGTGATCACTTCATGCACATCTTCTCCATCACCTTGTCAGTCATTTTCTGCAGAATGAAAAAAAAGGCGAATTAGAATGCGAGAAACTTCTCTGGAGTCGAATGGCAGTATAATTTCTGAATGAATCTGCATGTAATTTCAGAAAGCATACGATACATCTACACAAACTAATCAATTGGAGACAAAACAAGAGGGGGAGCGAGAGAGAGGGAGAGGGAAAGCGAATTTGGGCACTCCCAAGCTTGCCCACCTTAATCTTCTCCTTTGCTGGAGGCTTCTCCTCTCCACTATGATCCGTCGGTGGCGCTACCTCCTCCTCGTCGCTGCTTGAAGAGGATGAATCCGACCGCTTCACAGTCTCTCCCGCGCCCCCTCTCTCTCCCAATCCCCCACCATACATCGCCGTCGGCGGTGCAACCTGCGACCCCTCCTCTCCACCGTCAAGCCCTCCTCTCCCTCCCCACTCCTTCCCTCCTCTCTCCACACCACTAGGCTTCCGCGGCTTGGCAGGTTCTTCAAGCTCCTGCTCTCCCTTAGCATATATATCCTGCGTCCAGAGCCCTACATTCACATCACGACATCTTTATCCTCCCTCTTGCTACACTCTGCATCATCTCCGCGATACTTATCCTCTAAATTTATCGAATTTCAATTTACTATTTGGATATTTACAAGTGACTTTGGTGGCGGGAGTCTGCTTTCTGCTTGAGGGTTGAGACTGAACCTGGTCGGTGAGGAGTGTGCCGGTTGGCACCGCCTGCTGCTGCTCTGCTTGAATGCCGCTCTGAGGGAGAGGGAGAGGGGGGGGAGAGGGATCTCCCGCTAGCTCTCCCTCTTGAGGCGTCGTCTTTTCGTTCTTGTGCTTGCCGCCCAGACCGATGGTGTTCATCACATTCTGGTACAGAGTGGGCTTCTGCAGAGAGGAGGGGGGGAGAGAGGGAAGGAAGGGAGAGAGGGAAGGAGGGGAGAGAGGACAAGAATGAGGCTGTATTCACTTTTTAGGGTTTGGGGGAAGGAATGAGCGACAGAGTTTTGTATTTTTTGGGGGCAGAAGGTGGGAGGAGTAGTGGGAGTAAGAGTGCGGAGTATGTTCGGGCAAAAGTGTGCTTCAAACGCTGAAATAAGAAGTTGAGAGGGGGAGGAGACAGATGTTTTTGTTGGGAGGAGGGAGATATGGGAGGGGAGGAGAAATATAACGAGGGAGGCAGGGGGAGGGAGGAGATAGGAAGCAAAGACGGGAAGGGAGGCAACGAGAAATAGTGGGAGGGAGGACGAGAGAAGACAGGGCGAGAAAGACAAACAAAGGAGTGAGACACAGAGAGAGAGAGAGAGAGAGAGAGAGAGAGAGAGAGAGAGAGAGAGAGAGAGAGAGAGAGAGAGAGAGAGAGAGAGAGAGAGAGAGAGAGAGAGAGAGAGAGAGAGAGAGAGAGAGAGAGAGAGAGAGAGAGAGAGAGAGAGAGAGAGAGACCTGAGGCTGCTCTTGCTCCATGATGAAGCTTTGCTGTAGTCAAACACTCCTGCCGATTGCTGCTGTAGAGCCTTCAGAACTCTTCCTATCTCCCTCACTCTCCCTCTCTCTCCCTCTCCCTCTAAGCTCCTCTCTCTTCTCTCCCCTGCGGTTGCGTGGACTGACGGACTCTTTGTGAGGGGGCGCCTCCCTTTATACCTCCGCCCGTGGAAGCAAAGTAATTCCAAATCCGGGTGAGCCCCTAAAATGGGACGAAATAGAAAGAAATTTGGGCCGGCGCCAAGTTGCAAACGAGGGCGGGGGCGCCGGGCGACGCGCCACGTGTCTTGTACGGAAATGAAGCCCCTTACGCTCACCACGTGGCAAAAGTGTGTTGAAATACACGTGGCAGCCAAAGTGCTATACCACGTCAATTTATGCCACGTCATACGCTTCAAAAGGACAAAAAGTGACTTGTCACGTCAGGTCACGTGGCATGAATGTTGCTACGTGGCACAAAGGAGAGTCCCGTGACGTGGCATTTGCGCTGCCTGCCCGCCGCGTGTCTCAATCTTTTTTGTCACGTGGCGGGTGGTTATTGGTCGGCACGATGTGCTTGCAGAGAATAAGTCAAGTCAAGTCAAGTTCCGACTGCACAAAACGACAGAAAGTGGAACCCTCACCGTAGTACGGTACACGTGGACGAGTAATAATAACGCTCAGTCGAGGGCCAATCAGATGCTGTCACGTGGAACATGCCACGTGGATTGCAATGGATTTTTGGTACTTTTATTCCGAGTCAAAGGTGGATCCTGATTTCAGCCGTTGATCTTATTCTGTACTTATTTGACATGTGGAAATCGACGGCCCCAATAGCCCTAAAGTCCATATCTGCAATTCCCTGAACCCTAAAAGTGACAGTCGTGGCACAGCGCAGGGTTCAGAGCCGGCGGGCAGCGGCAGAAAAATTCCGGTGCTTTTCGTTGAATGTGAAGAAATTGCAGAAATGGACTCTGTGGAAATTTTGCCCGTGGTGGGCATTGGAGCGGTCGCGGTTTTGACGTTTGTGGGCGTGAGCTTCTACGAGCTCAGCCAGGTGGGTTGTGGGTGTAGGGTGTAGGGTTTAGGGTTTAAGCTTTAGGGTTCAGGGTTTAAGCTTTATTTTTTTACTGTGTATGTTTTAGGGTTTAAGGTTTAGGGTTTTTAAGGTTTAGGGTGTAGGGTCAGCGTTGAAGGAAGAAGGTTTAGGGTTAGGGTTTAAGAATGAAGGTTTAGGGTTTAGGCTTTAGGAATGAAGGGTTAGGGTGTAGGGTCTAGGTTACAGGGTCAAGGGTTTGACTGTGGATTTCACGTTCGAAGTTTAGGAGTCTGTTTATTTGCTTTTACGAGACGTTTCCTTATTGAAATTAAAGGTTTAGGGTTTTAGGGCTCGGGTTCAGTGCGGGTTTCTGAGGGTTCAGGATTAGAATGCGGACGTGCTCTCACTGGAGCCCATCTTCAGCGTTTGAAGAATTAGGGTTGAGAACAGGGCGCGGGGGGGTTAGGGTTTAAGTGAGGGGCACTGGTTGTTGGGCTATGGGTTCAGCGGGCCCATGCCCTATTTCTGTCTCTCTGTTTTTTCAGACGTTTTGTGGAGAGAGCGAAAGAGAGAGAGGGTTTAGTTCACTGCTGTGAGGGACTATCACTCCCACCTGCTCTCTCTCCCACTCTCTCTCTCCCCATCCTTATCTCTCTCTCTCTCGCTCTCTCTCTATCTATCTTTCTCGCTCTCTCTTTCTCTCCCCCCCACCTCTCGTCCTCGACACTCTCGCCCTTCCTCCCTCACTGTTCTTCCCCTCTTTCTCTCTCTCTCTCTCCCCCTCTCCCTCTCTCTCTCTCCTCCCTCCATTTTCACTACCAACTCCCCCGCTCGTTCCGAACCCACTCCAATCTTCCAACCAAACCTCCTTCCCCCCAAAATCCGCGAACCAGATTGTGATTCTCGAGCCACTCACTGATCTTTTGAGGCTTTAATTTTAAGTTTTTTTTTTTGCCCAGAGCCTCCCTTCTTTCTGTAACGAGAGCTGTCAGTGCTTGACACGTGGAATCTTCTCGTGCTTTCGTGATTTTTTTGCAATCCTTGTTTCACCCCATTTTCGCCTTGCTTGGTGTTAAAAACTTGTTCCGCGTTCGTTCCAGAAATCGCTGAAACCACGAGTGGGGGAGGACATGGCGGACTCGGACGTGCAGACAACTTTTGGGTCCTCTTCGAAGGAGAAGCGGAGGGCGCGGCAAGCGAAAAAAGACAAAAAATAGACTTTTTTTACACTTTTTTTTTCTTATATCGTGCATCTAGACAGTCAGTCGGTCGGTCGGGCATAGTTAGCATCATTTTTGGTCCCTTTTTTGCATTCGATTTTATTGTTGCAGTCAGTCACTGTTCGAGTTTTGCTTTCCTTTTCGGTACAAACATTTGTTTTTTCCCTTGTTCTTTTCTTGTTCGTTTGTGTTTCTGCAGTAGTTTTTAGGTTTGAAGTTGACAGTCTTCAAGGCTGTGCTAAACACAACTATAGATGACTAAAATTAACTATTGGTAACTAAAATTGGCTAAATATGAGGCTAGAGCATAAACCCTGAACGTGCCATAATTGTTCGTTTTTTAATCAAACTCTAAACCCTAATTCCTTTGAATGTAGGTTTAAGCCCTCCACTCGTCGGCTGAACCCTTGATTAAGTCATCCACTATGTTCCACCTCTTAATAAGAGAGTTCATTGCTATTTAACTCCTATGTCGCATCTTATTTTTACACATTAGATTTTGAGTTCAAGTAAAGTAAGCACAAGTCAATATCAGTCATCACACGTTGAGAGAGGGCGGGCGAGCGCGAGAGAGGACGAGATCATTGTAAAGTGAACCAACCGACTGCTGAATGCTCATCAGTCGATCACGTATTAGAAGTTTAGGAGGTGCTTATTACCGGGAAAATTTAAAAAAAAAGAGGATACGACGGAAGGTACAAAGTAATCCCTCCCCTTATTAACCAGAAATAGCCAAAAACAAGGTAAACTAAAAATCTGAAAAGCCTCAGTGAGGCTTCGGCTTATATCCATCAACGGCAAAATTCCGAGTGGCGACAGGAAGGGCGAGGCGGAGCCCGTCCAGCTCCTTCTTGGCAATCACTTGGCAGCCCAGACGCGACCTGCGCGAAGGAGGGAGGGAGGGAGGGAGGGAGAGGGAGGTGAGAGGGTGGAGGCAGAGAGAGATAGAAAAAAGGAGAGCGGGAGAGAGGAGAGGAAAGGGATATAGCAGCGCTTACGTTTCCGTGAGTCCGAACGCGAGGTCCAACATGTCGTTCTCTTCATCCGAGGGCTCCGGCAGCTTCTTGTAATAGTCCTCGTCCTGGTGGAGGCCAAGGGAGGAAGAGAAAGACAGTGAGAGAGGAGGGAGTGAGAGAGAAAGAGGGAATACGTTTCCAGTCTCTATCAGCGTTCGGCAGGACACGGCAAATAAAAAAACCCAAATCACAGACAAAAAGTCACTGTAGATACAGCACTAGATAAGAAAGCAACACAGAATACTTATTACTGCTTCGTTCCTTTTCTTTTTCTTCTTTCTATTAGTTGAATTTTGATCCTTATGTTGCAGCGGTATTTAACTCCGGAGCCCATGGGGGGCAGGAAGCTGATGACGCTGCAGAGCTCTGCGGATGCCTTCAGCCGCTCCGCCATGAAGGGGCGGAGAGGATAGTTGGACCCGCGCTATACCCCATTTGGTACCATCTATAAATAGTACTAAGTACAAAGAATATGTGGCCTCTTGATAATCTTGACATAATTCCTACTGTGGTTATGATTATTTATATCATGGAAGGCGGGTTTGCACTTAAGGAAGTAGTTTGGGGGGGAGGGGGGGAAGGGAGAGAGGGAGGGAGGGAACGGGTATGGAGGTGGGGAAAGAAATAGAGGAAAGTGGAAAACGAGGAAGAGGGGCAGCGGGAAAGAGAGGGGGGACGGGTGGAGAAGAGAGAAAGAGGGAGAGAGAGGGGGGACGGGTAGAGACGTTAGAGGGAGAGGGAGAGGGAGAGAGTGGGGGACACTGTGAACAAAAGCAGGTTTATCTTATTGGTATAGGAGGGGTGGTTTGCTGACCATTATGATGACGTGGCACGTGGAACAGGCGAGCGATCCTTCACATGCACCTGCGCGGAAAAAAAGCAAACTTCAAAATTCTACTTCAAGAAAAAAGGGTAAAAAAGAGATCGAAAGAAGCTCTGCCTATGTCTGCAAAATAAAAAAAAAAGGAAAAACTAAGTCATCAGACGCACGGATTCCTTTGTGGACCCAACCGGAAAAGTTTCCGTAAAACTGTGACATGTGACAGCAGAGCGAAACTGGAACCGCCACATAGAACAGGCGGGCCAGCATTAGCTGCTGCCAGAGGATATATGTACCGAGACACCCTCGGTCTGCCCGTAAAAGAAAATATGGGCAGAAAGAAAATGGGTACCCGGAAATCGTTCAAAAAAAAAAAAAACGCCCGATCTAAACAACAAGATGCGAAAACTGATAAAAGAGAAAAAGAAAGTCAAAATGAAGAGCAAAAAAATTGGAAAAATATACGCACCTTCAAGATCGATCTCGTTGTCGTGGGCTGCCTCCAGCATGGACTGCCCCTCCGGCACAGAAATCGTCCGCTCCGTTCCGTCCTTTTCCACAAATGTAACGCTAATTCTGTCAACAGCCAAAGAAAAAAAAAGGGAATGGGAATTTGAATTCGGTCAAAGGAGGGAAAAAAAGAGGAACCAAAAAGGGAAACTGAAACTTATCGGCAGCTGAGAAGAACGTTCCGTGAAAAGAACTCAAACCCTAAAACCAGAAAACTTCTGCAGACCCCCTGAAGCCCTAAACCTCTTCAGCCCTGCAAACTCAACGACCTTATAACCCGACTGAAGCGAGGCATTCAATCAATGTCGTCATAATACCATCATCATCACCTACATCAACATGAACATCCATCATCGTCATCATCAACATAATCATCACCATCATCATCATTACATACATCAACATCATCATCATCAATATATACATCATCAACATCATCATAGACAACACCAACAAATGATACTAGAAGCACAGCCATTACTACCAACATGACGTCATCAGCGCTCGGAGTGGCGTCAGGGAGGCATGCATGTACCAACGTTTCTGCCCCCTCCTTGTTGCTGACGCCATCGCTGACGTCACCGCTGAACCCTCTCCAGAACCCTCCCCCATCTCTGCACGCTGCACCGCATAAAAATGCGAGTCAGAGCTCCGCCATTCAGTATAAAACCCTCTTAAACCCTCGCCTTCCCCCTCATCTCTGTCTCTCTCGCAAACTCTCGCTCTTTCCCTAGCATCTGTCTCTCCCTCCCACCCCCCTCCCTCTCTCTCTCTCCCTCTCGCCCTCTCCCTTCCTTCCTCTCTCTCCCTCTCTTTCCCTCTGTGTCTCCGAGCAAGACACTCACCCACTTCAGCCGCCCTCCCACAGCTGTAGAAGCTCCTCTCCTGCAGCCATGGCTGCCGCCACCCGCACCCTCCTTCCAAAACCCTAACCCCTCTCCTCCCTCCAGCGCCGCCTCCCGCCGAGGACGGCCCTGAACCCATCATCTGCTGCAGAGAAGTCCTGTCGGCCGCGCCCCCAACATCACTCCCGCAAGTGATGCAGCGGATCTGCGTCACCAGCCGCCGGGCGCATGATGCAGAAGCGCAGCCAATCGTTTTCCGCCACGTGGCGGCACTCCACATCGCCTGACGAAGGAAAAGGAAAGAAAACGAGGGAGAGGGAGAGAGAGCGAGAGAAAAACCCTTCTGGCCCTGAACTCCCCCTCTCTAATTTGATAACAGGGTTCCAAGAATGAAGGGAGAGATGGCGATGTTGATTCCTTGAGGAGAAATTGACAGCTAAAAATTTAAGGGAAACTGCACCAGGCCGACTTATGTAGGGAAGGGGGGGGCGGGAAGACGGAGAAAGGGGGCCGGCCCTGAACCCTGCGGCGGGGCTTTGCGGGGGACAGACTGGGGGCCGTTAACGGCGACGGATTGCCGTTGAACAGCGCAGCGCGACTTGGAGCTGTTCTATGCAGAGAGATGAAGTGACGTCACGTTACGCCACATGACGTCATGTCGCTCCTACGCTGTACACTTTCAATAGCGTCGTGCAGGCATTTCCGCAGTGGGAGTGGGAGGGAAGTGGGAGAGGAGAGGGACGGGGAGAATGAGAGGGGGAGGGGGAGGAGGGCGGGAGAGAGGGAGGGAGGGAGGGAAAGAGGGGGGCCAAGGGAGAGGGGGATGGTGAGGGAGAGGGGGATGGTGAGGGAGAGGGAGAAGGCGAGAGGGAATAGGAACGGGAGAATGAGGTCGAAGTAGAGGGGAGGGAGAGAGAGAGCGATGGAGAGGCAAGAGGAAGTGAGCGGGAGATTGGGAGAGGCAAGGGAGAGGGAGATGGAGATGGAGAAAGGGAGGGGGAGGAAGAGGGAGCGGTGCAGGGAGAGGGGGAGTACATCGCCCCGTCCCACAGTGAATGAAATTTAAAGGTAACATAAACATATCGCTTAATGTCTAGGGCTTCATGCCAAGCTTTATTTGTTACAAACCAAAAACCAATGAATCCAAATGTTTTGAGTAGAAAAATTGATGCATTTAATCAATGCTTCATCCAAACATTGCAAAGCATCTTTTTTAAATCATTGGCGGACCCGTTGCTTTCAGATGAACAGAGTGGCCCAAGTGTGAAACAAGAGGACTTCACCCGCCGGCTCTGAACCCTAAACTCTGAACCCCGGCTGTTCTAAGACCCTATGACAAAAGGAAGCGAAAAGAGAATCTTTCTGTTCCTCTGCTCTCTTCTAGCAACAGAGGAGTCACCGTCACATATAGCTCAAGTAATCACACATACGCTTTTAAGAGAGAAAGAAGGGAGAGCGAATGCGAGAGAGGGTGGAGAGAGTGGGGCGAGAGCGAAAGAGCGAGAGCGAGAGAGAGAGAGCCAGAGAGAGAGAGAGAGAGAGAGAGAGAGAGAGAGAGAGAGAGAGAGAGAGAGAGAGAGAGAGAAAGAGAGACTCCTCTCAACTCAAGCTATGTGCGACGGTGGTAACTGCAGACTTTGAACAAGTGTTGAAGAAGAGATAGTGAAGGTCATCCCTAAAGGTTCGAAGATTCTCCTTTCGCTCAGCCTCATAAGTAAAACCGTCGAATTAGAGCATTTTTTGGTCTTCAAAATGATAAAGAAAACGATCCCAGCCCGGCTACTCCGAACCCTAATCTTAACTCGAATGCTACTCCTACTCCCAACTTTAAACCTAACCCTAATTTTGCCGTTTCCTCCTCTCACGTTTCCACGTCTCTCACCACTTGAGAGAACACTTTAACTCCCTTGTGAGCGCTGCACCGTTTCCTCCCCTTCACAGGTTTCATCACACAAACCTCTCCATGCCCTAAACTTGCTCCACAAATCAACCCTCCCATAGTGGGGTCCCTTACCACCACTATGCTCTCCTTCCTGTGCTGCATTGCCACCATCCCCTCTCTAGTAGGAACAATACCCACCTGCTTATAGACGCTTTTCCCCGAATACTTCATCTTTCGCCTGCCCGGAGACTTTATTTTCTCCCTGCCCGGAACGCTACACCTCCCACAGTCGCTCTGTACAATGCCCAAAGCTTCGCTCGGAGAGCTTTCATCCGTTCCATGTCTTCCGTTGTTCCGTTCAGTTCCATTCCGTTCAGTTCCATTCCGTTCAGGTCCGTTCCGTTCAGTTCCGTTTAACAGTTTCGACGGTGGGACCCACCGTTTCCCAGTCTGCCCTTCTCGCGTGACACCTTGTCGCGTCACGACGCGTCGCGTCACACCTTCAGGGCTTGGCTTTTGGAGAGGGAGAGCGAGTCCGACCGAAGGGGGGGGAATGTAACAACAGAAAATTCTTTTGACCGGTCGACTATGACTGACTAAAGCGAGAACATGACCAGGACGGCGCTCTTTGTTATGATGGTGGTTCCATGCGTAGTCAAACGTTTGTAACAGTTTCAGTTCTACCTCCTTCGCCGTTTCTTTACTGGAGGCCTGTTTTTGGCCAATGGAGGGACCCCCAATTTGGAGCAGAGAGAACAGAGAACAGGAGGGATGTTGGTAGAAGTTTTCAGTAGAGTTCAAAGAATTTAGCAAACGTTTTCAAACCCAAAGTCAGTCCTCAAATTCATCCTATACATGCATACTTAGCTCTGTATAGATTTCACTTCTCATGACGGATGTTGAGAAAAAGGAAAATTTTACTTACACGAGCCCATCGAAAGACTAGATAATACCCTCTCGCAAAAACTTCCGAAAAAAGGTTTTGCGCGTTGAGGAGCAGTTCATTTGGTTGCTTCACGTCGACCTCAACTCGGGGTTCAGTTTTCCCTCGATCCAAGGCTTGCTTCACAGCTTTTCCCTGTGCCTGTCCGTTCCCTGGAACACTCCAACTGTTTCCATGCTCAACACCTGCTCCTCCTTTTTCCGCCCTCAATTTTCCCAGAATTTCCGTCGTATTGCCCGTCTTTTTTGGACCCAAATGCGACCCCCCTTGCCCGTACCTCTGCAATCTTTGCTTAATATTTTCAGCCTGCCCGACGTAGACTGCCACCACATCTTCCCTTCTAATTTTTCGAGTCGATGTGCGAGTCCCCACCCGTGAAGTTCGTGCAATTCTGTCCCCATCCATAATTCCGAGTTCGTAGACTCCGGGCCCCATGTAAGTTTGAGGCAAGTTGTGAACATGGTAACGGGCCGCGCCCTCCTTTCCATGTGCGTAGTCGTCCCAATCCGTTGGCCCAACCAACAGCTGCACACGGAAACAGTTCAAGATCAGGTACCTTTGTAGGGAATGGGTTCAATAGCAATCTCAATCTGACCTTCTTTGACCCCCCCCTCTCTCACTCTCTCTCTCCCCTTCACTCTCTCGTTGCCCTCGCTCACACGCCCTTTCTATTCTCATATACTCGTTCTGCCTCTCTCCCTCTCCTGTCTCCTCTCTCCACATATGAAGTTGAACTGCAATTGCTTGATCGTTTTGCGAAGCAGTTTGCAGGTGGGTTATCTTCATCCATCCCCGACTATCATCATTGCCGTAGTCTACATCACTCTCGAATGATGTTAATCACATACATGACGTATGATGCTGAAGTCATGCATTACATCACCCCTGCTTTATCGAAATTCTAGCATGAACGCAAAAGCCTCCCAACGACTAGATACTGAGGTAGGGGGAAAAAAAAAAAAGGGAAGACTTAAGGAAATCTAAATCCGCCGTTTGTGCACACCTTCCAATCGCAGAAAAGTTTGTCGTGCTTCACCCGAACGTGATTCTCTCTCTGCAGCTTCTCTCTCACCCTTTCGCCCTCCCTCCCCTTTCCCCTCCCTCCATCCACCTCCTCCTTCTTCCCCATCCTCCCAATGTGGCTTCCCTTCAGCTTCGTGATTCCTTTCCCTCTCCTGCACCTCTTCACACTCACTTTCTGCACTCGACTTCCTCGTCTGCTCCCCTCAAACTCTTTCAGCTTCAAGAACCTCCGCCCCTCTCCTTCTCTCTCTCTCTCTCTCCCCTTCCCCCTCCTGTGCTTCCCTTTTCTTCTCTCCTCAACTCTCTCCTCTGCTCTCGCCTCTCCCTTTCTTCTCTCTTTTTTCACTCTCACAGCGCACTGTTTGCTGATTCTTCTGGCATCGCCTTCTCCCTCCCTCCCTGTTTGAACTCTCTTCTCCTTCTTTGTTCCTCCACTACCGCTTAGCTGCCCTAATCCTAGCCCTAATTCTAGCTCCAAGCCGAACCCTAATCCCACCCCAGATTCCCTCCTTCCCTTCTCTTTCTTCTCTCCCTTGCCTTCCCTCCACTCTCGTACCCCTATCCCAACACCAACTCCTAGCCCGAACCCCAAGCCCAGTTCAACGTCTCCAAACCCTAACTCTAACCCTAACCCTAATGTTAACCCTAACCCTAACCCTGAACCTGACCCTACCTCCTTCCTCTCCCTCCCTATCTCACTCCCCGCCCGCTCCTCTACCTCCCTCCCACTCCCCGATACCACGTCAGCGTGTGCCACGTCAGCGCGTGCCACAGCAGAGTGTGCCACGTCAGCATGAACCACGTCAGCAGTCGCACTGCCGTCCCAGCTGCTCTGCGACGGCCACAAACCGCTGCTTGCGCGCGACCACGAGGAGGTCCACTCTACCGAGAGCTCCGAGCTCCGGCTATGGCTGCCGGGCGCCTTTTCCACACGGGAAGGAGGAGCTCTTCCAGCGGAAGCCATGCCTGCCCTGTCTTTGCACGAGCCCCTCTCCTTCTGTTCTTCAAAGCCCCACTTTTTCCCTCCCTCTCCATTTCCGCCATATCTCTGCTGCTGCTCGCGTTCTCCCTCTCTCTCTCCCTCTCCTTCCCTCCCTCCCACTCCCTCTCCCTCTCTCACTCCCTCCCCCTCTCCCTCTCTCCCTCCTTTCCTCGCGCGCCGCCTCCCCCGCAGCGGCGGCGGCGGCGGCGGCAGCGGATGCGAGTTAGGGTTTGCCTTGGGGTTCAGGGAAGCGAGGGCTTGCGTAGGGCGAGGGGTTAGGGCGGAGAGTTGAGGGCCGCCCGCCCTCGTCACGCCCACCTCCCCGTGGCCCATGGCTGCCTCCCTTTAAAGGGGCCCCTTTGGCGCTTCTGCCTCTAACTCTTGCTCGGCAGCATGGAGTTCTATGCACTTGTTCTGTTGATCGCGACCCTTAACTGGAAATTCTGACATGGTATGGCACCGTATCGGACTGTACGATGGCGTGGGCCAGTCGATCAAAAAGTCATTCTCGTGAGATTTTGTACCACAGATTTTTCATATCAGATGCGCTACTTCAAAGAGATTCGAACAATCAAATCGGTGACGTGGTGCACACACATTGACATATGTTTTGTATAGATTCTATAACCACGTCAGTACAATCTAAAACTAGATCCTTAAGAACGCAGAGTGGCTGCATGACATTTTTCCGATCTTAAAATTTTTCATTTTGGCAAGTCCAGATCTCGTAAAATCCGATCCTGGCATGATCTCCTGACAATACCCAGGCGTCGCGTCAGGGAGGGGCTTCCTCTGACGAGCGTTTGCCAATGGCACTTCGCCACGTGTGCGGCGTGGTTCGCCGCGATGCCACGTGACTCCCACTTGTCTCCCACGTGGCTCCCGCCATGACGTGAGTGCCGCTTGAAAGCGCTGACTGCCACGTGGTTTGCGCTAATTGGATGACATAAACTCAACGCCACCTCAGCATAGAATTGAATTTCCTCGAAATTTCTTCATTGTACGGTCACCTTCCTCGCCAACCGTTGGTTGGTTGGTCCGTACGGGGCTGGTAGACCTGGGGTTTGGACTGTACGGACATCCTGGCAGAGTTCAGAGCCGTCCCGCCATTCAGGGCCGCGGAGGGGAGGTTCAGGGCGCAGGCAGGCAGGCAGGCAGGCAGCCACCATGTCGTGGAGTCCGTACGACAACAACGGAGGGTGAGGCCGCCCGCTACATGTGCCGCTGTGCCGTTCTCAAATTTTCGGGGAGTTTGGATTTTTTTTTTTCGTTTCTTGAATTAGGGTTTTAAAGAGAGTTTTCCTTTTTATTTTTTTTTGGGAAGGGGAGATTTCTTCAGGGTTTTAGGGTTGTGCGGAAAGCTTAGGGGTTGAGGGTTTAGGTTTTAGGGATGGAAAAAGAACGTATCGTACTGAATGTGGGATTTAGGTTTAGGGTTGGGTTCAGGACCTGCAAGATGGCGTAGGGTTTTAGAATTTTCTGGATCTGAGAGCCCACATGTTCCCTTCAAAGTTTAGGGTTTTCAAGTTTGTGGTTGTGATCATGTTTCGAGTTTTAGGGTTGAATTGCACGGAAAAAAAAATCAGGAACTGCAATCCGTCTTTTCGAAAAAGATATAAAGATACTTTAATGTGGTCGATAAATTTTCGATTCTTTCCAATTCTCTGCAAGCACGCTGAACCCTCACTATTAGGGTTTTAGGGTTTCAGGGGAGTTGGACTTGTTAGGGTTTAGGGTTTTAGGATTTTTTCGGATCTTTAGGGTTGCAGGGTTTTCTGGATTTTGAGGTTTTATGGTTTCTGGGTGGGCGGGATCGTCATGGGCTTTAGGACCTCCTTGAGCTTTAGGGTTCCCAGTGATTTTTAGGGTTACGGTCGCTTTTAGGGTTTGTGAGGGTTTGTGGGTTGGGTGTGAAATGACGGAGAGGGAGGGCTCAAGGAGTGAGAGAGACACCGCTTAAGGAGCGAGAGAGGGAGAGAGAGAGAGGGTTTAAGGAGTGAGAGAATGCCTGCTCAAGGAATGATACAGAGACGGCGGAGGAGCGAGAGAGAGAGAGGGGGTACTTTAGATGCGAGAGGGAGAGAGAGGGACGGAGAGAGAGAGAGGGAGAGAGGGTTTAAGGAGCGCGGGAGGAGGGTTTACGGAGGGTTCAGGACGGTGGTGGCGGTAGCGGGCGAAGACTACTGCGTGATCGCGGGCGACACGCGGCTCGCCTCGGGGTTCAGCATCCTTACGAGGGACGCTTCGAAAATCTTCGAAATGTCCGCTCTCTCCCTCCCCTTCCTTCCCTTTCTTCCTACTTTCTGGAATTTCGCAATTTTTTTCCTTACATAGAACACGAACACTTACGGCCCCGTTGAGAGCAGATCGGACTTTTTCCCGACAGACGATATCACGAAAAAATTCATTGCATTCTAGAATCTGAACTTGAGAATCGATTCCGAAGACTGTTCAAACGGAGGAACTGAATACTGAAATGCGTTTTGTGACAGATCGGATAAATGCGTCCTCGCCTCCTCGGGCTTTCAGGCGGACATGAGGACACTTCAGAAGACGCTGCACTCCCGCCATGTTGTATGTGGCTCTCTCTCTCTCTCTCTCGCTCTCTTCTCCTCTCTCACACTCTCGTTCTCTTCTTCCTAGCCTCTCAGTCTCTCCCTCTCTCACATCTTCACCTTCTGCTTCGCTCGCCTCTGGTAGTCTCATTTCCCCCCTCCCACTTACTCTCTCTGTCTATTTTCATATCCCTCACCCACTTCTCCTTCCCTTCCCCCCCTACTGCTCTCCCTTACCTCCTCCTCCCCCTTCATCCCGTCTCCTTCCCCTCCCTCCCTCCCTTCGCTCTCTCTCTCCAATCCTATTTCTCTTTCCCTTTCTAGTCCCCTCCTTTCACTCTTCTCCTCCCATTCTCACCCTCTCCAAAAACTTTCTGCCTGCCCGCAGGTGTATGAGCAGCAGCACGGCGAAAAGATGAGCTGCCCCGCGATGGCGCAGCTCCTCTCTAACACGCTCTACTACAAGCGCTTCTTCCCCTACTACACCTTCAACGTGCTGGGCGGCCTCGACTCTGAAGGTAGCCCTCCCCCTCCCCCTCCCACTCCCCCTCCCCCTCCCCCTCCCACTCCCCTCCCCCTCCCCCTCCCCCTCCCCTCCCCCTCCCCCTCCCCCTCCCCTCCCCCTCCCCCTCCCCTCCCTCCTCCCCTCCCCCTCCCCCTCCCCCTCCCCTCCCTCCCTCCCCCTCCCTCCCTCCCCCTCCCCTCCCCCTCCCCTCCCCCTCCCCTCCCCCTCCCTCCCTCCCCTCCCCTTCCTCCCCCTCCCCCTCCCCCTCCCCCTCCCCCTCCCCTCCCCCTCCCCCTCCCCTTCCCTCCCCCTCCCCCTCCCCTCCCCCTCCCTCCCCTCCCCCTCCCCTTCCCCCTCCCCTCCCCCTCCCCTCCCCCTCCCTCCCCTTCCCCTTCCCTCCCCCTCCCCCTCCCCTCCCCCTCCCTCCCCCTCCCCTCCCCCTCCCCTCCCCCTCCCCTCCCCCTCCCCCTCCCCCTCCCCCTCCCCCTCCCCTCCCCCTCCCCCTCCCTCCCTCCCCTCCCCCTCCCCCTCCCCCTCCCTTCCTCCCCCTCCCCCTCCCCTCCCCCTCCCCCTCCCCCTCCCCTCCCTCCCCTCCCCCTCCCCCTCCCCCTCCCCCTCCCCCTCCCTCCCCCTCCCCTCCCCCTCCCCCTCCCCCTCCCTTCCCCCCCCCTCCCCCTCCCCCTCCCCCTCCCTCCCCTCCCCCTCCCCTCCCCCTCCCCTCCCCGACGAGCGGAACGGAGGCGGGGCCGCATGGAGCAGGGCGCGGGTGCGTGTTCACATACGATGCGGTGGGGTCGTACGAGCGGACGCAGTACTACGTGCAGGGGACGGGCCAAGCGCTGGTCGTGCCCGTCCTGGACAACCAGCTCAAGTCCGGAAACCTCCTGCTCGTGCCCGCGCAGGTCGCTCTCTCTCTCTCTCTCTCTCTCTCGCTCTCTCTCTCTCTCTCTTTCTCTCTCTCTCTCTCTCTCTCTCTCTCTCTCTCTCTCCCTCTCTCTCTCTCTCGTCCCCTCTCTCTCTCGCCCCCTCTCTCTCTCTTTCTCTCTCCCCATCTCTCTCTCTCTCTCCCCCCCTCCCTCTCGCTCTCTCCCTCTTTCTCGTTGGATTTGAAGCCCATGCAGACCCATCTCACCAAAATGTGGAATGCGGATTTGGGTGGATCTTGCACAGCCGGCTGCCACTCCGTTAACGGAAACTGAAGCAGTGGACCTTGTGAAGGATGCCTTTGCGTCTGCGGGCGAGCGAGATATTTACACGGTCCGCCTCCCTCTCTGCTTACCCCATTTGTACCCTTCCATTTTGCCCCCCTTTTTTTTCTTTGTACCCAATTCCTCCATTTCTCCATTTCTTTCAATTTTTTCTGTGTTACCCCTCCCCCTCCTCCGCCCTTCTGTCCATCGCGTTTGTTTACCTTTTTCTCCTCCGGGATTTTTTTTTTTTTTGTTTCAGGGTGATGGAGTTGAGATTGTGATCATCAATCGATCCGGAATAAGGCGTGAATACCAGTCGTTGAAGAAAGATTAACCTGGATCTCAACGGTTGACCTCATTTCAACTGTGGATCCCAATTCCACCCTCCTTTATCCCGTCTTTCCCCCTTTCGTCCTCGTGGTTCCACCTTCCCTCACTCTTCTTCGTTCCTTCGATTTCGTCGCTTTTCCGCGCTCCCTCATGTTTCTTGCGGTGCTGTTCCGTGGAGGCGCTTTCCGTGTGTTCCGTTTTCCGTTTTCTGTGCCGGTGTATAAACGTGTAACTTTGTACGGTTGATTGCAATAGTTTCTATGTAAAGTCCAGCCTTCCTTTCTATTGGAGGGGACAGCCATCCCAAGGGCCGCTTTGTGCTGTGCTCCGGCGCACCGTACGGCCGTGATGTTTTCGTATCATGCATGCCATGCCATGCCATGTGATGTGATTGTATGCGACATCACTTGATGTGATGTTGTGGGCCCATCATACATCATATCGAGCTGTTGCTTCATGCATGTGCTACCTTGTGACGTGACATCCATATTTTTTTTCCCTGACGTGGCGTTACGTTGACGTGACGTGAACGTGGCGTGAATGTGACGTGAACGTCTTGTGACGTGATTTGACGTGATGTGACTCGAGGTGGTGACATGATAATATGCATCACAATGTGATGCCAACCGGACGAGCTTTCCGCTAGCGTGGCCATGCCCGTTTGGTATGGTACATATTTGTCACGTAGTCGACGGTACGAATTACGGTCTTGTTTTTATCTGAAGGAAAAAACTGGAAGTAGAGTCGACATATAATCATTGCGGTCAAGATTTCGTGCTACGTTGGAAATAGCGGTCAGCAGTCCCAGCCACTCGTTCGCGACCACGTGGCACTATGACAGGCCCTGGAAATCGCTGGCGGTCGCGATCTTGCAGCTGTCGCCTTGCGCCGGCTTAACACAAAACGACAATCTTAAAACGACAAGCGACGTCGGTGGCCATGTGCGCAGGTAAACCCTTCCTCCATAGAAGACAAACTACATGCCCGATTTGGTAATCTTCTAGCCGCACAGTGATAAATTTATTTTATCGTTTAGTGACAAGTGGCGTCTGTGAATACTGTTGAGGTCTGGCGGCGCGCCACGACTTTCGCGGGGTGAGATGCTAGTACAGACAAAAAAGTACCAAATGGATGGAGGACCATATTTTGTCGTTTTACGTACCAGCGCAAAATAAGAAAATGGCGCGGAAAACGTTTCCGTTTTTGAAGGCCTGACTCAAAAAGCGACAAAATGTTTTGCAGAGGAACTAGGATCAAGCTGTACGGTTTAGCGGTCAGATCGAGATTCAAGGCAGCCTGTGTAAGAGTACGGATTCTGTTGTTTCAACCGAAGCTGAACCTGGATAGAAATTTGGGTCAGATTCCGATTTTTTGCACTTCAAAAGATCGAATTGTTGTCAGACCCAGCCTGCGACTCATACTCTGCCACGTATACAAAACCTCGTGCCCCGTCCAATTAGAAATGAGTGGATCTTTTTAGGGTTTGTAGGGTCTTTAGGGTTTCTACTTTCTAGGGTTTTAGGGTCTTCGGGTTTTAGGGTTTTTTGCTCAGCGGATGCAGCTTCTGAGAAAAAGTACTGTACTGTAATGCAAGAAATCTCCCATTGCTTTACGGATCATGTGTACGGATATCTTGGTTTAGGGTGTTTACGGTTTCTTTATTTTTGTGAGCCGCCAGAGCGGCTCGACAGGCCATGCGATCCACCCACGTCAGCGGCGTCAACACCAGCAGGGCAGCCAATCAGGAGCCACCGATCACTAGTGCGTTGGCCTGCGGGCGTGTTGGAAAGGAAATGTCCTTGTCGTTTTCCTCCAGGACGGGGATATCGCCACCACTCGATATATCGTTTGCGACCGACATACCTGGCCGGTACCCCTGCCGGCACATTCCTGTATTTCCGCCGGCCGGTTGCCCCGCCTTGCGCTGTTGAGCTTGACGCCGTAGGCATGTCGTGACGGCGATAGCCGATGTGCCGGCGATATGACGATATTTCAAGAAAATTCAAAAACGACAAGTGAGCCGCCCGGCCCAGCTCCCATCCGTATGGACCAATCCGCGTCGCCAGCGTGGCCTTGCGGCCCACTCTCCGGCTCCTGATTGGTCGATTTATTTTTTGCTGACGGCGCCGTCGTGGGACCTCCGCCGTTCGGCCTCGGCCTCTGACGAGAAGGACGAGTCCAGCCACTCTTCTGAAGCCACGTGGCACCACTGACAGTATATGAACACGTGTAAGCCTGCCAGCGCCTCTTATTGATTGGCCGGATCTTGTCGCTCGTCGCTTTCGGCTCAAATTTCGAATCTCGGTTCTGTGCTCACTCCTGCCGAAGATTCCCAAATATTTAACCAATCTTTCCCGCTATTCCCCATTTTCTTTCATTCGAACCCACATTTTTTTAAACCACCGTTCCCCCGCCCACGACTCCCTCGTTGTCCCATGCGACTTCTGTCGTTTGTAACCGTACAAGTCAATGTCAGTCTCGCAGGGGACAGCTGTCGCGCCCGCAGTAGCCCGTTCCGTACGCCCGAATCCCCCGCTCCGGTTTGGAACTGCCCGCCGGTCCCCATCAGGGGCACCGACCAGGCTGCCGTTCGTACGACAGTACGGCTCGGTTGACTGTACGGTCGGCACCTGCGCCTTCGCCACCTGTCGCCGGCCTCGATCTGTCCAAACGCCGAAGGGCGCCACGTGGCACTTTATTCGGCTGACGTCGGAGAATTCGCCGGCCGGGATGACCGCCGTATTGAATCCGCGCGAAACGTTTTTCCTGCCCGAATGTTTCTTTTAGGAGCCGACACGCGATCTAGGCCCTTTCTATTGGTTGGGCATTCTCAGAAAAACATTAGGATCCGGCTGCCCGTGGCCATGACTCTGTCGGTGAGCGCCTGCACTTGCTCCGAATCCGCGAGCGAACCGCAAGATAAGCGCACGCGCGTATCGGCGATACGGCACCTTCTCGCTGCCAAGAAACACAAGTGCCTAAGCCACACGCTCGGGATACGTCGACCTGCTTATCAGGCCATACCGGATCCCGAGGAGGGCTATTGCGGCGGAGCAGTAAGGACCCGGAGGGCAGCGGACACTCGAAACGCGCGTCCGCTTATCGCGTGCAGTTTGGAGCCTTGTTTGGAGTTGACTGCCCCCTACTGCCTTGCGCCTTTCAGGGAACCGTTCCAGCCACCAAACGCCCCCTCTCGCCCCCTTTTCCCTCTCTCTCTCGCTATCTTCAGTTTCTCTCTCCCCCTCTCTCTCTCTCTCTCTCTCTCTCTCTCTCTCTCTCTCTCTCTCTGTTTTCTTCCCCTCTTTCCGTCTCTGGTCCTTCCACAACAAGGATCGTTGCTCGTTGGTGAGGTAGAGAAGGAGAGAGGGAGATGAGGGTGAGTGGGAGTGGGAGGAGAGCGATAGCCATGAGGGGCGGGATATGAGGTAGAGGAGGCGGTTGGATCAGAAGTTGGCGGTGGAGGAGAGGCAAGCAGGAGAGGGTGAAGGAGGTACGGTGAACGGGAGTGCGGGGGAGGAGGAGGAGTCTCTATGAGAGCAGGGAGATAAGGAAGGGACCTGTTCGATCAATAGGAGGCGGAGGAAGCAGTTTCAAGGAGGCGGGGAGGAGCGGCAGCCATGTCGTCCCTGAGCCGGGAATTGGTGTTCCTCATTCTTCAGTTCTTGGACGAGGAGAAGTTCAAGGAGACTGTTCACAAGTAGGTTTCGGTTTTCTGCAGGCAACCCGCCCAGACAGCAGTTGAAGGGTTCAAGAATCCTGGCTGCTTGTTGCATTGAGTCGTTGCTTATGATCGGTAGATCATAGTGCCAGCTGGCAGTCACCTGCTATTGCTTCAGTTTC
>CM074813.1:498146-505646 GCA_037447605.1 Zygnema circumcarinatum | reverse complement strand
AATTTGTTGCAGAACATCGGCGAAAACATCGGTCGAAACATATGCTAACTTTGACTTCGGCCATTGTTGTTTTGTGGCAGTTGGAACGAACAGTGGAGACGTAGCTGTGTGGGAGGTGGGCTCTCGAGATAAGCTCGCGGAGAAACCTTTCAAGCTGTGGGAGCCGCAGCAGTGCTCTGTGCAGCTGCAGGTACGTCGCACTCTCTCTCTCTCTTTCTCTCCCTCTCCCTCTCTCTCGATTTCCCTCCCTCTCTCTCTCTCTCGATTTCTCTCCCTCTCCCTCTCTCTCTCTCTTTCTCTGTCTCTCTCTTGTCTCCTTTCATTACCACTCTCTCTCACTTTCTCACTCTTATACTCTTGCTTTGCTTGAGTTCTCTCGTTTGCAGACGGCATTGGTGAAAGAACCCTCAATTTCTGTGAACCGAGTCATATGGGAACCCAACGGACAGCTTTTCGGTAAATAGCCCTGCCCTTCCTTTCTTTCCCCCTTTTTTTTTTCTTTCTTTCTTTTGAGCCTTCATTTCTCCTCGTTTGCTCGTCTGCTATCCTCTCAGTAACTTGGTCATACATTGTGCTGTTGCTTCCGGTCGTTTTAGAACTACCCTTTAAAATTTGCATAGGAGCGCACTTCAGAACTTTCTTTTGGCCGATAGAAAACTCTCTCTTTTCTCGCTATTAAAAAGTGTTATGCTGCTTGTTGGCAACCAAACTTCATACTTGTTGGATGGATACATATTGTTCTGCAGGTGCCGCATTTTCGAAGCATATTGTGCATATTTACACTTACCAGGGCCATTCCAACCTTGGGCAACATCTTGAGGTAAGCTTTTGTGCTGCGATTTGGTTTTTTTTTCTCACAACAAAGCTACGTCAGACCTAGTTTTTGCTTGTCACAGATCAGTTCAACTCATATCTGTTTCGATAGTTTCCTCTCTCTCCCCCTATTCTCATCTCCTTCTCTCTGCCTCTCTCCCTCTGTTTGCCTGCCCTTCCGCATAGCTTGCATCTATCCCTGATCTTCAGTCTCCTCTCTTTGTTAATAATGTAGATTTCATCCATTGGTGATACTTGCGAACAGAGAAACGATCTCTTTTTTATCAACAGAGCGCAAATCCAATCCCTTTCCTCTAATTTTCTACTTCATTTTTTATTCAGATTGATGCCCATGTTGGCGGCGTGAATGATCTTGCATTCTCTCATCCAAGCAAGCAGCTCTGTGTCATTACATGCGGAGATGATAAGACAATCAAGGTAATGGATCGCTCCAAACTTACCCACTACGATTAGGCTCTCCTCCTACTCACATATATATATGTATATATATATATATATATGTTCTATATATTTTCTTATGTCTTACTCCAGCTGAATCATGCATGAATCTCCTCCTACATGAAAGCAAACGTGTGCCCCATACGGATGGTCGAATTGAAAGTGATAGCGAAGTTCAATATGTCCATCGCTGAATGAATGTGTGGAATATCTGTCTGAAGTTCTTTCTTTATTCAAAAGGAAAGTTGGAGATTTTGGGAACAGGTCTGGGATGCTGCATCCGGACGAAAGCAGTACACTTTTGAAGGGCACGATGCGCCGGTCTACTCGGTCTGCCCACATCACAAGGAAAACATTCAGGTATTGCTTTTAACATCCCCACCAGTTCATCTCGAGAATGAATGCAGGATCAAGAAGAGTAGTATTAGCGTACGAATGTGTATCTGCTCAGGTTGGTGCAGTTTAGTCAAACTTGGTCAACCAGGGTCAACCACATTTCGAGTCAAAGGGAACAAATCGAGTCAATCCACGCTGCAAATCGACAAATTCAAGGCAGACAGGTCACTTCGAGTCAAGCAGGAGTCAAGTCAAGTCAACTGGGGTCAAGGCCAAGTTGGCCTCATTAGCTTAACTAAGGGCAAGTCAGACCAAGTCAGGGAACTGACCAACCTTTGTTACTAGGGCTTGTCAGTATGTCCGAACGTAAGTGTTACACCAAAACGAGTACTCCGGTGATATCGCGACCCCTCTGCAGCGGAGTACTTTCTTAACTTTCTTTTTCGTAATGCTTTCGTAACTTTCTGCCAAGTCTGACAACCCCTATTGGTTGTATTTGCAGTTCATTTTCTCAACTGCTATAGATGGAAAGATTAAGGCTTGGCTTTACGACCATCTCGGATCACGGGTAGACTATGATGCTCCCGGAAAGTGGTGCACAACTATGGCTTACAGCGCAGATGGTACAAGGTAGGAAAAAGAAAAAACTCATGTTCCACCTCTTTTAAAAATGCATGTCATATACCAACTTTCGTGATGTTTTAGGACCGTCTTGCCGCCCTTATGAAGGCCTCTACTCCCTTGAACCTGGAGACTTTGGGAAGGGGGAAAAAGGGGGGTGGGGGAAAGGGGAGAGAAAGTTAAACTATGATAGTGATGGTTGAACGAAGTTGTTGAATGCCTGCGTGTCACTATCCTTGTGCAGATTGTTCTCATGTGGAACAAGCAAGGAGGGAGAGTCCTCATTGGTGGAGTGGAATGAGAGTGAAGGAGCCATTAAACGGAACTACTCCGGATTCCGCAAACGCTCTCTCGGAGTAGTGCAGTTTGACACAACTCGGAATCGGTTTCTTGCTGCGGGAGATGAGTTTCTAATTAAGTTTTGGGATATGGACAACACAGCAGTGCTTATGACTCTCGATGCGGACGGAGGTCTCCCTGTAAGTCGGTTTCCTTTTGACTTGTTTCGGGATGCATTGGTTGACCGAACATTTCCTTTTGACTAACTAATCGTTCGGAGTAATTGGTCAGGTCAAGCAGAAAGGTGGATCGGTCGATCGGTTGATTTTGTGGAACAGGGTTTTATGCAGTTTTTTTCGTTTGATCGAGATTGTTTGAATTGGTTTAAAGTGAAATACTGATTGGTTGATGGATTGTCTGACCTTAGTCAACCTTAGTCAACCTTAGTCAACCTTAGTTCAACCTTAGTCAACCTTAGTCAACCAGATTCTACCGAGCAATATCCATTACAGACGGTCTGGGGGCCTTTATGCTCAGCTTTTATTCGAGGCAGAGCAGCATTTTTTTAACACTTTAATTTTCTTTTGTTTTCACTTCAGGCTAGTCCACGCTTGCGGTTCAATCGCGACGGTTCTCTGTTAGCGGTAACTGCAGCAGAAAACGGAATAAAGATTCTTGCAAATGAACAGGGAATGAGACTTCTCCGTCATTTTGAGACTGCTCGAGGAGCAGACTCTGTCACATCAAAGGTAAGTCAATTACAAAAGAAGAACAACCTTTTATCTGAATATCTCGATATCTGGATATGGAGATGTCAGGTTTCTGGACATCTGGATATATGGATCTGGATATCTTGGTATGTGCCTTGTACAGCTTCATCAAATTTCTGCTTTCGCATTTGAACGTTTAGTTGTGATTGGGTCCAAACGATTACTAATTCACAGTTTCGGATGTATGTTGATAAGACTTTGATTGTATTTTAACTCTCTCTCCCTCTCTCGCTCTCTCTCTCTCTCTCTCTTTCTCTCTCTCTCTCTTTTTCTCTCTCTCTCTCTCTCCCTCTCTCTCTCTCTCTCTCTCTCTCTCTCTCTCTCTCTCTCTCTCTCTCTCTCTCTCTCTCTCTCTCTCTCTCTCTCTCTCTCGCTCTCCCTCGGTCTTGCAGCCCGTTGTTGCTCCCAACCCAATCGCTGTCCCAACAGCAAGCATAGCAGCTGCAGCCGCTCCTCCAGAGAGGCCCTCTCCAGTGGCTGCCATGGCCCCCCCTACGCAGGTTCGTGTTCTATGCTCTCGATCGCAACTACTGTTCAGTTGCGGGTAAGGGTCACAGTTGCATTCACCCTTGACCTGTTCTTTTCTTGCACTATCTCTGTGTACGGATTGGAGATTCTTGCTCTCCCCTTCTCGTGTATTAACTCGTCCCAAAAGTTACCCCTTTCTTTAAATTGTGCAAACACCAACTTGCGCTTTAACTTTACCATTAACTTCAACACTAGCTGTTCCTCTTTTCCTTTCCCTTTTTTTGTGTTCTTATTTTTGTTTTGTTCTTTCTTTTCCCCTTGCTTCTCTCCAGAATGGCATTGAGCCCTCTCGCAATCAAGATGTGAAGCCCAGACCTTCTTCGGATGGATCCATGGCGGAAATTTCGGACAACATGCAATGCAGAACCACTCGCTTGCCGGATACTTTAGCAGCGAGCAAGGCAGGCTCTCTTTTCTCTCATACTTTCCTTCTTTAGAGTTGAAAATGACAGAGAAAAAAGTAAAGTAAATCAATGCAAAAAAACGCAAAAGCAAGCTAAAACAAGAAAGCAAGCAGTTCTAAGCAGGAATGGTGTAGGTTCAGGAGGGTCTCTCACTCTCTCTCTCTCTCTCTCTTTCTCTCTCTCTCCCTCTCTCTCTCTCTCTCTCTCTCTCTCTCTCTCTCTCTCTCTCTCTCTCTCTCTTCTCACTCGTGACATAGGAAGGAGCCGAACGTGTTTTTTTTTTTTTGGGTTTCAAGATGACGTTTTTGCCACAATGACAAGATCTGCTAAAGCTGACAGTGATTCTTTTCCTTTCTTTCTTTTTAAATATCTTCACAGATTTCGAGATTGATTTATACGAATTCTGGAGTGGCCCTTCTTGCTTTGGCTTCAAATGCAGTGCATAAGCTGTGGAAGTGGCAGCGGAATGAAAGGAATCCAAATGGCAAGGTGAGGGTTTTGACTTATCTCAAGCAAGTAAACTTCTTTCTCGCTTTCTTTACTGGAAAATATATATATATGTTGCGAACGACTTGGAAATCTCCCTCTGCACATAGAAAGAACCTGTTAAAAAGAGAAATACTACTCAGCCAAACGGAAATGATATCATTAAACTGTTGAGTCGGACAGCTGCTGAAGATTCAGTAATTAGATTGGTAACCAAATCAGTAATTGATCAGTAATCAGTAATCATTGACGATGCATCATGTGCAATAGAAATTGGTGTACAAGGATAATAGCGATACAGTGAAGTAAAGCAAAATCGTAATATTTTTTGTGTGCTTATGTATGATAAAAAAAAACAGGCCACTGCCAGCAGCCCCCCTCAGCTTTGGCAGCCTCAAAGCGGCATTGTGATGACGAATGACATCAGCGATGTCGGCTCTGAAGAGGCAGTTCCATGCATTGCTCTCTCTAAGAACGACTCATACGTAATGTCTGCTAGTGGAGGAAAAGTTTCTCTCTTCAACATGCTTACTTTCAAGGTGAATGACCAGCACCCGTCTTACAGAAAGGAGCGTTTTACGGTGTAGGGGGAGGTATGGCGTGAGGGGAGGGAGGGAGGGAGGGAGGGAAGGAACGAGGGAGGGAGGGAGTTTGTTTGTATGGAGACTTTTGTGATGTGTTTACTTAAGCCCCCATACTACAAAGCTTAAATTCTCTGAATTTTCAATGTTTGTATGCAGGTCATGACAACCTTCATGCCTCCCCCTCCTGCAGCGACTTTCTTGGCTTTCCATCCCCAGGACAATAACATCATTGCCATTGGAATGGAAGACTCTACGATTCAGATTTACAATGTTCGCCTTGACGAGGTAAAATGCTTCACTATGCCCTTTTTCTTTCTGATCGATTTCTGTAATGATTCAATTTTTTGAGCATGTTCTTGAATAAGGCGCCAACTGAGGAGCCTTTAAGGCAAACAACACGTCAAACTGTTGTACGACGATACATGAATCAACTACCATACCTGAAAACAAATTTTATTCGCTGATCCTTCCTTAAATAGAGGAGAATATGTAGCCATGTTGTTGCTCTTAAGCACTTGCTGTAAGCAATAGTTTCCTAAAAAAAGAAAGGGTGGTTACTGAGTCATTCTGTGCTTGCCCTCCAATTTGATGTTACTCAATTAGCCAATCATATACTCTCGCTTCGCTCTGTCTGCGCAGGTGATTCGCAAACTGAAGGGTCACCAGAAGAGAATAACGGGACTCGCGTTCTCTAATACCCTAAATGTGCTCGTTTCCTCCGGAGCAGATGCGCAGGTAACCCTCAGCCCCCTTCTCCAACTTCATGCTATACTTTTCTACGCTTGACCTCCTCTCTCCCTTTCCCTCCCTCCCTCCCTCCCTCCCTCCCTCCTTTTCTCCCTCCCTTCCTTTCCCTCCCTCCCTCCTCCTCCCTCCCTCCTCCCTCCCTCCCTCCCTCCCTCCCTCCCTCCCTCCCTCCCTCCCTTCTCCCTCCCTCACTCACGCGGGCCTCTCTGTGCTGCTCTCCAGCTGTGTGTGTGGGGCACTGACGGGTGGGAGAGGCGCAAGTCGCGGTACCTCCTGAACCAGTCGGGCCGCGCCGCCCCCGCAATGGCGGACACGCGCGTGGCCTTCCACAACGACCAGATGCACCTCCTCGTGGTGCACGAGGCGCAGCTCGCCATCTACGACGCGGCCAAGCTCGAGAGGATGCGCCAGGTGAGGGGAGGGAGAGGGAGGGAGAGGGAGGGGGAGGGAGGGAGAGGGAGGGAGACGGTGGAAGGAGAAGGGAGAGGGTAGAAGGGAGAGACGGTGAGGGGCGAGGAAGAGGGAGGGAAAGTAGGGAGGGAGTAGGAGGGGGTTGGGAGGGAAAGTGGGAAGGGAGAGAAAAGGGGGAAGAGAGGGCGGGGGAACGGGGGTTTGGGGCGATAAGAATCCATAGAGTGAGTAACGGTAAACGGAAAGGGTACATGTGGTGTGCAGCAAAAGCTAATGTGTAGAGAGAGTGGGTTGCTGTCTCCCTGCAGTGGGTCCCTAAGGAGTCGGGGCCTCTCTCAGCGCCCATCACGGCGGCGACCTACTCCTGCGATAGCTCCTTAGTTTTCGCCGGCTTCCAGGACGGCAGCCTCTGCGTGTTTGATGCCGATTCCTTAAGGCCGCGCTGCAGAATATCGCCCTCAATATATGTCCCACCAAATTCGAACAAGTGAGTGCTCTGCTGTACATTCATTTCTCTCTCCCCCCCTGTCCCTGTCCCTATCTCTCTCTTTCTCTCTCTCTCCATGTCCCTCTCTCTCTCTCTCTTCGCTCACTCTCTTTCCTTCTCTCCCCCAACCCCCGACCACCTCCTCCCCTCTGCCTCTCCCTCCTTGAGGCTCAAGTCCAGATGTCCTCCCCCCGTCCAAAGCTGTATTTTTTTGAAGAGCCTCTGCATGCTCCCTACGGTTCTGGTCTGCAACTGATTTCGAACTGCTCTCCGTGCTATCCAGCGGTTCCGTGTATCCTCTGGTGATCGCGGCCCACCCTTCGGAGCCGCACCAGTTCGCCCTCGGCCTTAGCGATGGCGGAGTGCAGGTCGTCGAGCCGCTGGAAGCGGAGGGGAAGTGGGGGAATCCCCCCTCTGCAGAAAACGGGGCTCCTGGGGGGCCTTCAAGTGGGCCGAATGGAGCTAATCAGGTGGCAGAGCAGGCTGCCAGATAGCGGCAGTGTGAGGGAAAGAGAGTGAGAGAGAGAGAGAGAAGGAGCGGGCAGGGGTGGGCTTAATAGGGAAGAGCGAGTGCA
>CM074813.1:465039-475513 GCA_037447605.1 Zygnema circumcarinatum | reverse complement strand
TAGTAGTCTCTGTTATGCTGTTCGCTCGTGTTGCGACACTACACTTACTCGTGCTGTGAGGTAGTGAGCTGTGAGATTACTTGGGTGGCCGATTTGAGAGGGGGTCTCTCAATGTATGAGTGAATTCACTATTAAGGAGTTTTAGAGCCAGGAGCTTTCTCCTATTCATTTCTCTCTGTTATTCCGCTGTGCATTATTGCTGTGATTCACTCTGTGAGTAAAATGGGCTATGAGTGAATGTGAGAGATTTGAAGATGTCATCGTCGATTGGAACGCGAACTCCGATGGAGGGTGACCCGAATGGAGGAATGGACGGCAGCAGTGGAGGAGTCCCTGCACCAACAGGATATAGTCGTGACAGTTACCAATACAGGATTTACGACCCTCAGATGCAGCAGGTTATCACAAGCAGAAATGTGCAGGTTTATGAGGATGAGTATATTCAGAAGGAGGACAAACAGCAGCCAAGGAGATTCAGTTATCGGCCAGCAGATGATAGTGATGAGGAGGAAACAGATGATAGTGATGATGAAGAGACACCAAGGAAGTCAGCAAGGAAGGAGACAAGACCAATGGAGACAACGTAGGAGGAGTAGCCTCAAAGGGAGACAAGAGGAGATTCCAGCACAGTAGGATTGAGGAGATCAGAGAGACCAAAGAAGCCGATAGTGAAGTTGACATCAGATAGAATTGGAGAACTGCATATGGCTGAAGAGAAGAAAGGAGGGAGACAAAGACTTTCAATTGGGACAATTTACTGCAATCAGGTGGTAATTGGGGAACCACAGAGTTATCAAGAAGCTTTGGAAGGAGAAGATGCAGATAAGTGGAAAGGAGCAATAGACAGTGAGTGGAACAGCTTGCTGGAGAACAAAACTTGGACCTTGGAGGAGTTGCCAGAAGGTAGGACAGCAATTGGCGCTAAGTGGGTGTTCAAGAAAAAGCTGAAGGCAGATGGCAGCATTGAAAGGTACAAAGCTAGATTAGTTGCAAAAGGATATAGTTAGATTGAAGGGGTTGATTTCACAGAGACTTTTGCTCCAGTAGTGAAGATAGAGAGCTTGAGGAGCATGTTAGCTATTGCAGCCGAGAAGGGATGGCACATTCATCAGATGGATGTGAAGACAGCATTTCTGAATGGCGAATTAGACGAGGAGATATTCATGGAGCAGTCAGAAGGAAAGGTGGAGCCAAGAAAGGAGAATTTAGTTTGTAGGTTGAAGAAATCCATCTATGGACTAAAGCAGGCTCCAAGGCTTTGGTATGAGAAGCTTCATCAAGTGTTGTTGAAGGAGCAATGTGAGAGGTTTGATTCTGATCATTCAGTTTACAGGAGGGGACTTGGTGAGCAGATGGTTGTTATTGGTGTGTATGTGGATGATTTGGTCATTGCTGGACCCAGCTTGCAGGAAAATCAGAAGCTGAAGAAGACTTTGATGAAACACTTCAAAATGTCTGATTTAGGGGAAGCAAAATATATTCTCGGGATTCAGATTCAGAGGGGGACAGATGGATCTATCTTTATGAATCAAAGGAAGTACATGGGGCAGATCTTGGAGAAGTTTGAAATGAAGGATGCTAAACCTGTGAGTACCCCATTAGATGTTAGTGTGAAGTTGACAGGTGAAATGTGTCCCAGGACAGAGAGAGAAAGGGAGTACATGAAGGGGGTCCCTTATAGATCAGCAGTAGGAAGTCTGATGTATCTCATGACTTCTACAAGACCAGATCTTGCAGCGGCTATTGGAATGCTGAGCAAGTTTCTGAATGATCCAGGAAAGGCGCATTGGGAAGCAGTGAAGAGAGTCACGCGCTATGTGAAGGGGACTTTGGATACAGGATTGAAGTTCCAGAAGATTGAAGGAGAGCCAAAGGTGATTGGCTATTGTGATTCAGATTAGGGAGGCTGTGTTGATACAAGCAAAAGCACCAGTGGATATATCTTTGTTTGTGCAGGAGCAGCAATTTCTTGGAACAGCAAACTTCAGGAGTGTGTGGCGTTGAGTAGTGCAGAGGTTGAGTACATGGCGGCGTGTCATGCAGCAAAAGAAGCTAAGTGGCTGCAGCAATTGTTTGCAGAGTTGAAGGAACCGCAACCAAAGTTATTAATGTGGAGTGATAGTCAGAGTTGCATTGCATTAGTTAAGAATCCAGTTTATCACAAGAGGACAAAGCATATAGATTTGAAGTATCATTTCATTCGTGAGTTAGTGACCAAGAAGGAGATTGAGCTGAAATATGTTCACACCACAGAGCAAGCAGCTGATATGATGACCAAGGCAGGGACAGGACCAATGATTGGTAGATGTTGCAGACTTGTAGGATTGATGAGTGTTTGAGTTGTCCAACCCTTGCATCAAGAGGGGGAATTGTGATAGATGATGATGCTGCGGGTTGTACGGACTGTTGTACGGAAGTTGTACGGACTAGTGTGCGGATAGGTGTACGGACAGGTGTACGGAAAGTGTACGGACGAAAAGGGACTGCACGTGTGAGAGAGTTCAGGAAGGTCTGTGCAGGAAGAGAAGCGTCAGGCGAAGCGTCGCAAATGTATGGTGCTCAGGAAGGAGGATTCAGAAAGGAGAATTCTGGAAGCTTAGACATTGGGTAGAAAAGAAGCGCTGCGCATGTAGAATACAGTGAAGAGAGAACAGAGGAAGAGAGAAGAGAGGATGAAGTGAATTTGTATTGAGGCCCTCATATGAAATAAAGAAGTGTTTATGAGTTATGTGTTGATCTTGTGAGAATATGTGTTTTGTATGTCAAGCTTGAATGTGTTCTCTTCCGTCACAGGATTCACGTCATTTGAGATTGGGCTGCTCGGACCCTTCACCTCAGTCAAGAAAAGTATGTTTCCGATCTCCTTGACCGATTTGGGATGGCCGCTTGCAACCCCATCTCCACTCCCCTGGACGCCCACATTCACCTTACCTCCCTTGTGGCTGGCTCCCCCGACCCCACAGAGCATGCCACTTACCGATCCATCGTGGGATCACTTATGTATGCCATGCTTATGTATCCTTCACCGACCCTCCTCTGCTCACTTCAGCGCTGCCAAGCGTGTCCTTCGCTACCTTCAGGGCACCAAGGCCCTGTGCCTTACCTTCTCCTCCTGCTCTCCCACTCTTGTCGGCTATTGTGACTCCGACTGGGGCAGTGACCCCGACACCAGACGTTCAGTTACTGGCTCGTGTTTTTCCCTTAGCAGTGGCCTTATTTCATGGTCATCTTGGAAGCAGCCTACTGTGGCCACCTCCTCCACCGAAGCAGAGTATATGGCCGCTTCAACTGCTGCCAAAGAAGCTGTTTGGCTCAGGTCACTCCTCTCCAACCTCACTTTCCCCCCCCCCCCCATGCCACCACCGTCTTCACGGACTCTCAAGGTGCCCTTGCCCTCATGCAAAACCCCGTGCATCATCAACGCACGAAGCACATCGACATTCAGTTCCATTTTACTCGGGACAAGATCGAAGACGGCACCCTTACCTTCCTCTACTGTCCTACCGGCAAACAGACCGCCGATTTCCTTACCAAGGCCCTACATCGGCCCGCTTTTGAGCTTCACCGCTCGTCTGCCGGACTCCACACTTTCGAATGAGAGGGAGTGTTGAGAATCCGACATTCTCAGTTTTGTCGTACTATTTTGTCGTTTTCCCAGCCACGTGCACTTACACCTGGCTGTCCTTTTAGCTTGTACATTCTCTGTTAGTTTAGTTGTACTTTTGCGGCTCTGTGCTTTACACCTCGCTGCCCTTGCTCAGGCTAGTTCCACACTCTTTTTGTCGCGTAGCTCTAGCCGCAATGTATATAAAACGGATTAGGACGTTGTACTCTTCACCACGTTAATCACACATCTTTCTTTGTGTCAACTCCCTCTGTCCTCACTTGTGATCGTACAATGTCCACTCCGTCTTTTTCAATAGATACATGACCCTCTCTCTCTCTCTCTCTCTCTCTCTCTCTCTCTCTCTCTCAGGGAGAGACGATGGGAGGCAGCTGATGCCAGAACACCTCCAATTCCTTTCATGAATTCCAAAGACAAGGTTGGTCCATTCGAGTTCTGTGAGCGCTTTGACCATCTTCCACTGCATCATCCTTGCTTGCAGCTGCAGCCGCCGCAGCTGTAAGACCCCTCTCGTCTGTTTGTGACATGATTCAGAGACAACCCTAATTGCAAGCAAAATAAGAAAGCACAAACGAAAAGCAAAGGCCACACATACCGAAACGTGAAATGGAAGAAACCATCAAGGGGCCAAAAACATTCATTAAAACAATCAAGAAATTACAGCGCGGCAAATGAGCCCACAGCTCTCCCTGCCTGCCCCTCCTACACTCCTAGACCCTGGATTAAATTCCCTCAGCTCTCTCTCTCTCTCTCTCTCTCTGCCCCAACACAAGGGGGCAGAGTGCAAAGCAAAAAAAAGCAAGAAATAAAGCAGTACTAACTTAAGCTTGTGCCCGCTGTTTCATTAAAAGTAGAATTCCCCTTCACCACCCGCACATTAGAGCTTCACAACCCTAATCGACCTTAACGCGAATTCACCGATACGCCCACCAAGACTCTGACGAACCATGCAAGTGGCCCACTGTTGCAGCAATAAATAGCCCGACCGCCCCCAACCCTAAAAACAGTTTTAAAACAATCGCTTCCTCCAAACGCGCGTAGTGGCGGCCGTCTCCTCCTCGCTCCCTACAGCGATAGATGATGACGTCAGCTCTATGGCCTGCGCCGTTTCTGCGTCCCGAGCAGCGGCGCGAGTGAAGCGACTGAATTGGCAGTCGGCGCGGAGCAGTCCCGAAGTGCGGTAGTCGCTGATGACGCCGTCCAGGAACCCCTCCGCATTGTCTCCCGGCACAACCTCCGCGCGGAGGAGCTCACTGTACGTCAACTGCTGGCCCTTCCTGCAAAACCCATAACAAGCAGCCCAGCCTACATTAGAGGTTTTGCCGCGGCAAAATCAAGCATAGAGCATCGCCATTCCCAGCCCTCATCTCTTAGCCTCAAACCCTCAAACCCTGAAACCGAAAGTGAGTTCATTTAAACCTCGCGAGGCAGAGCCACTCACAATCGGTCCCTGTGGTCGTTTCGGAAGGTCTGCCCCAAAATGCCGTGGACGTTCTCCGACACATCGACGGCCACCACCTCAAAGTCAAAGTGCACCACGCCGTCCGATTCAGTGCGCAGCATCGCGATCTCCGGTCGAAGGGTCAGCCTCATTTTCAGGACGTTCCCCACCGTCAGATCGTACACGTCGACGAAATCGTCGACGCTCCGCTGCTTGGCGGCGACCCAACGCAGTTCTATGTCGCCCCCCGCGAGTTTTACGGAGTCTCCCGCCTTCTCTAGGCGCACCTCCTCGCCGTCGATCTCCATGCGCGCCATGTAGCCAGTGTCGTACTGCCACCTGGCGCCCTCGCGTGCCTCCAGCGCGATTGTGTGGTGCCCCCAGAGGACGCCCATTTTGCGGATCCATGTGAGCGCCTTGTGGGGGTTGTCGCCCCAGTGCCCGTAACGGCCGCCGTAGAACACGTTCACATGGAGATGCGCGTCGCTAATCAGACTGAAAGTCGTGTTGGGTTCACCTGTCGAAGTGCAATCGAAGAATGTGACATATTAGTGAGGTATTATGCGTGGTTTCAAAGTCAAATGATGGAATTATCTCAATATGTTTTAAAGTTATGAGGAGGTTTAGTGGGAGATTGCAGATAATGTTGGCCTACCGGAGAAGTCGAAGTGAGAGCCGTCCGCCCCTGTGAAGTGAGGGTCCCCCTTGCCGCCCGGCGTGGTGGGACACGTGGCCTTCTTCGCGCTCGGCGCGTAGCACACGCCGCCGTTGATCTTCAGGTCCGCCGCAAAGCTCGTCAGCTGCGTCAGCGCCATGTTGCCGCCGCCGATGAACCCGTCCGTCTGCACAGCACCGACCAACGACAATGGAAGGGAAGGCGAGGTCAGCTCTCTCTGTCATTCGCAGCATCGAGGCGCAGTCGCAGCAGCACACCAGCAACAGTGGTTCGAGTTTGAATGAATTTTGGGAAAGAAGGACCGACCAGGGAGGCGCCGATGGCGCATGTATTGCCAGCTGTCCGAATAGGACACGTGGCACTCGAGACCTGGACGAAGCAGCCCGCCACGTACGCAGTGGGGAGTATGCCTTTTGTCGGATTCCCGCTGACAAACAGCCAATTAAGGAAGAGCGAATCGACATTGCCCGACGTTGACGTACCGCTCAGCGGGAGCTGCAGACACGTGGCAGCCAGCCAGCTTTTGTGGGTCAAAGAATGAAAAAAATACCCAATTTCAGAGAACCTTCAGTGGAGGCTTATTAGGGTACAAACAGCATACTGGTGGAGGGGCAAGGCGAGGACTAACCTGGAAAGTTCCGTCGGCGGCGGTTTTCCCTGTGGCCCACACAAAGAGAGGGTTCGGCGACTTTGTGGTCGACACGATGGTGCAGTTCACAGTGATCTGATTGGCACACGTGGCATGGAACGTCAGCACTCGTCCCATTCGACCAATGAAGGTCTGGCATTCAATTGCAGGCCCACCCGCCTCCTGCCTCTTTTCCTTCGCCTTTCCCCCCCCTCCCCCTGCACCTCTCCTTGCTTCCACTTCCAAGTCCTGCCCTCCCTCCCCCTCTCCTCCCTCCTCCCCCTCTCCTTCCTTCCTCCCCCTCCCTACTCTCCCTCTCCTCCCTCCCTCCCTCAACTCTCCCTCTCCTCCCTCCCTCCCCCTCTCCTTCCTTCCTCCCTCCTCTCCTCCCTACCTCCCCTCTTTTCCCTTCTCCCCCCTACCCCCCTCCTAGCCCACCTCCCTAACCACAATTCAGAAGCAGTACGTACCGCGGAGCTGGCGATAGGCTCATCCTTGGAGTCGGCCCCGTCCCAGCACGTGTCGCAGACGGCCGCGCCCATAAAGTAGCACGCTCTCTGCATGGAACCGCCCCAAAAGCCCGTCAGCTCCAGACACGTCCGCACGTGTGATGGTCGATGCCCTCCGCTGCTACGCGAGGCAAACACGAGAACAGATTTTCTGCAAAAATGAATCTCGCGCTGCCGAACTCACCGCCATGGAAGCGAAGGTGAGCACGAGGAGGGAGAGGAGGGCCCAGCGGAAATGTCCCTGACCTGCCATGGCTGCTTTCTCTAGCTCTCTTGCGCTCTCTCTCTCCTTCTCTCACCCCCTCACTCTCTCTCTCTCTCTCTCCCTCTCCCACTCACCCCTCTCTGTGTATCGCTCGCGACTGCAGTGCCTGCCACAGTCCGCCGCCGTCCAAATATGTAGGCTGCGAGCTGGCCGCGGCGGTACACTCGTTTCAGCCGCCGGCCGACACGTTCAGCCTTTTGCCAGAAACGACAGATGGTAGTTGGTATGTACAAGCTTACTGGTACATTTTTGGAACTTACTAACCGCCGCCGTTTTGTCGTGTAGAAGTCAGGGGTACGGACAGCGGGTTGCGGGGGCGTTGTTCTTTTGTTTTGCGTGCCCGATGGCGTACGAATGGAGGTACGTTGTCGGGTTCTGCAAAGCCCGATTCTGTACGGCATCAATGACAAGCGTGAACTGACTCATCGGCCTGTACGTAAGTCTCGTCCACTCGTACGAAATGTTTCACATCTTGTCGTATGCTATTCGAATTATCCAGAAGTTTGTAGGACTGAAGGTAACGGCAACGATAACGACAAAAGTAGCCGTTAGTTTCCTGGACGTGGTGGGGGAACGGTCGAAAGCAGGTTTTGCTAACGTTGTACAGCTTGTCGCACGAGCCAAATGGACTAATCGCCGACCGTCTAGAGGCGTGCCGATTGCCACGTGGGAGTATGTACGGATGTCGAAATCACGGTACGGATGCGCCAGGAGTCAGGCTGGCGGCATGCGCAGCTCACACGTGCGCGAGCTTTTTCCTGGAATCTACCGACAATCTTCCAATAATTGTCCATGTACTGTACATTTGATGGACAATCTGAAGCAGTTGACAAAGATATATTTAGGGGATTGCTATTTTCACACCTTTTTTTTTTAGATGCACACATTTTTCCGCCGAGCAGATTTTACTTAAGAAAAATGAATTAGAAACCCTAAAATCATAAATAGAGGGGGTTGTAGAGGGCTCGCAGCTCAGAGTGTCGATTTAGGATAAAATTCATTTTTTTATTTTAATAATGGAGAGAGGAGGGCGAGCGAGGAAAGTCTACTTCTTTTTCAAGTCAAGCAGCAGATAGGAGACGATGAGAGCTACAAGGGCAATTGTTTTGCTCTGTAAGGAGCAGGACCTTTTGTGTTGAATAGCAGTCGAATAATAAGTGATTCGAATGAAGAAACTTGTCCAGAGGGGAGTGAAAATGGCATTGATCTCACGATCTCATTTGACGATGCCATCAAATGTACATGGACAAAGTAGCATGGGGAACCACGAGGAACTGGTCGCAAAGGACCTAAGCACCATAGAAAGAAGCTAAGAGCGGAAAAATACGCCTAGGTGCACCAATGCAGCCCTAGAAGCCTTTGGGTCTTTGGGTCAAAGATGAATCAAGTGTGCCCCCATACATCTCACGCCTAGAAGCACAGCCCTATGTACTAAGTGCCAACACAAACATGCTTATCTAAACTACTGTAACTACATACACTAACAGATTCGTACGGCGAATCCTTCCGTGCATTGCCCATTTGCGCCACGTGTCCAGCCGTTTAACGGCCGTTCTATGGCCCCACGTTCTAAGTTAACTGCTCTACGGGATAAGACCAAAAGCTGACAAAGAACAGTCAAATGTTCCGAAACTGGCTCGTGGGTTGCGTGTTTTATGAAATTTTCCAGTCTGGCCGACAGGGGCGGACGCACTCTTTAGGGTTTCGACCTTTTTTTGTAAAATAAAATCTGCCCGACGGAAAAAGGTGTGTATCGATTCCAAAAAGGTGTGACAAAGGCATTTTCCGTTTTCAAACCTGTTTTGTCTATTTTAAAATCTGCCCGGCGGAAAAGGGGTGTGTCGATCCAAAAAAGAGGTGGATTTATCACAACCCAATACAAAATGGAGTCCGTACGTTCTTATCATTTAGGGCTTACTGTATCGAAAGTATAGTATTGGGGCTTCGGGATGCGTTCAGAAACAGTACACTATATCCGTTTGTGTTCTGGAACAAATGCACTAGTTTCAAGTTCGATCATCGAATCTGGTAAGGTACAAGAGGGTACAGTACTGTATTGACAAGCCATGTTCCGTTCAGAACCCGAAAGACGACAAAAACATACACTTGCGACGAAACACTTTTGTCTCTTCCGCGCTTTCCTCTGAGCTCGGATTGGCGGTGGCCCATCGTACCGTACAAAAAGGACCAGCCTTACCGTACGAATGACCCGCTCGGAAAACCTCCTGACAAGTTGATCAATTTCTCAGGGTCTCGGATCCACGGGTCGACGTGTCAGGGCTAACGTTGGAATCACCTGCCCTGTCGGATTGCAAGAATTGGGATCCACCTGGAAGATTAGAATGAGGTTGCAAATCGGGAAATGGATAATCGAAACATTTTTTATTTCAAACGTAGTACTTGTATCTCGTGTTATAAAATCGTGATAGTGAGGTAAAGAGTACTCGTTTTGAAAAAATCCTCAAGCCCTTGAAAGGCCAGGTTTGAAAAGTCGATCTTAGACTCGTGCGGAATCGACGGACGAGATCCGTCCAGGTCGCTTTACCGAAGGCTCGCAGATTTTCAGTGGATCAGATTTTACGCCAGGTGCAACTTTCAGATACGGTACTGTACTTGCGGATGTGGATCCACTGATCATGTGGATCCACTGATCATATGGATCCACTTTCTCGCTTTTCCAAGTTTTCTTGTTTTTTTCGGACATACAGTACTGTATATCTAAAGAGTGCGCATACGACAAAACGCACGACGCCTTTCAAGCTCGCTGTCGGTTGAAGTCCTTGCCCTCCCTGCCACTTGGCGTCCTTTCGCTGTCTGAAAATCCGTTAAATCCATCCTTAATTCGCGCTGAGACTACAATTTGCAATCGTGCCCGTACAGCCTACGAACCCTACGGTGGTCAATTACAGGGTCCCCAGGGGGACCCGCCTGGCGCTGACGGGATCCGCACGTCGCGACAAATTTGCGGCCATGAGAAACGACAAAATATTTGACGTATTTGACCAACGGAAAAGACAAATATTTGTCGTATCGAACGGCTTGACAGAGGGCTTCGACAAATTTTGGCGCATCCGAGGTTTGCGCTGGGCGGGAGGCCGTACGAATGGAGGGGCCGCAGGGCGGGAACCGGACCGTTGCCCGCCGGAAATAACGGCCGTGTCCGACTGGACAAGGCGGGCCCCAGGGACGAAGGGAGAAAGGGAGGGAGAGAGAGGGAGGGAGGAGGGAGAGGGAGAGGGAGAGGGAGAGGGGGAGGCATAGGCATAGGCAGAGGCAGAGGCAGAGGCAGAGGAAGAGGGAGAGGGAGAGGGAGAGGGAGAGGGAGAGGGA
>CM074813.1:452130-465029 GCA_037447605.1 Zygnema circumcarinatum | reverse complement strand
AGAGGGAGAGGGAGAGGGAGAGGGAGTGAGAGAGGGAGAGGAAGAGGAAGAGGAAGAGGAAGAGGGGGAGAGGGGGGACGGAAAGGAAAGAGGCAGAGAGTCGCAGTCATGGCCGTGAATGGAATTTTCGCTGTGCTATTTTTAGCGGCAGTTCTGCAATCGTTGTCGCTGGTTCGAGAGGCTGTGAGTGGAACTGAAACTGAATGTGATCTCATGGAACAGTGCAGTGCGGCAAAGCTAGAAATAGTTGCATGTAACATTGATTCAGTGGTCAACAGAACTTGTACCTCTATGGACCATACATAGTAACAGTTCTAACCTACACAGTCAGTTTCGAGCCATGAAAAAGGAGGTTTGCACTTAAATTCATGTGGCAGAAGTTTGTTCAATTTTGTTGAGTGTGAGCAGCATGGGTCCTCCGTTTCTGACTGCGATTGCTTTCCGTTGCGCTCAACAGAACGGAAGTTCCATGGTCGGGAGAGTGTTCTGCGACAACTGTTGGGACGGAGAGTACAACCGTGGACAAGACAAGCCAATAAGACACGCCAAGGTACGGAGGAGACCCAAATAAAAAGCTAATTAGATCACATAATTGGATCTTGTGAATATTTATAAATTCCTAGCATATGATAACTGTACTGAAAACTGAAACTGTAAACGGAACTGAAACGGTAATGCTTACAGGTGAACATCACTTGTTCGATCCTTCAAGCACTGGGGCGACCGAACAACCTCGACGTGTGGGCCTCTGGAACGACCGACAGTGACGGAAACTTTAGGGTATGCGCGTTATTTCTGGACACATTCTACCCAGTTTCAGGGTTTAGATTTTCAATTGAAACATCCTAAAATGCGCTGCAATCAGGGGGAGTCTTGCAAGCACCGCAAATAAAAGAATTTGGAAACGGACGACTGAACGAATCGTTAAGTATGTGACCCTGAACTCTATAAAGAGTCCCAAAACTCCCAAAATATCACAGTAATTTTCAAAAAAGAGTCTTAAAGGAAATGAAACTCGATAACCCTTCAACACCAGAGATTCAAGGGGAGGGCGTTTGTCGTCGTGTGACCTATGCCACGTCACGTGTTGTAGATCGGCCTCGCCGGCTCGACAGTCGAAGGAGATGTGAACCAAATTTTCTTGAGTGCCCTTTTTTTGAATGGCGACCCCACCTTGGGGGAGCGCTCGGACGCGTACGTCACCGGGTGCAGGGTGGAGGCGGAGGACAGCAAATGCCCCGTTCGGACATTTTCCAACGGAGCGTGCCGAACTGATGGCATAGCGGTGAGCCCTTCTGCCCCAAAGGGTTTAGGGCATCAGGATTTAGGGTTTAGGGTTTCGGGTATCAGGGTCTTTGATTCCCATACACCCTAAAAATTTGTAGCTCTACGCGACGATGTCACTCGTTTCTGTGGGATATTACAAGAACTGCCTCGAATTTTTCGTGCAATGGTGTTGAAATTTGTTTCGTTGTGTCTGCAGACCGACGGGTTTACCTCGCGGCCCACCATCACACTCACGCCGCTGAGCTCCGCTTCGGCGGACCTCGGCTTCACGAGCGACATCTGCTACGCGCCCTCCCAACCGGAGAACAAGTGCTCGACGCCGCCCGGCGGGCAGGGAGACCCCCATTACACGGGGGCGGACGGGTCCCGCTTCGACTTCTCAGGTGCGGATTTTGTATTTGAAAAGAGGGGGGAATGTAGGGTTTAAGGATTAGGGTTTTAGGGTTTAAGGGGGGGGGGGGGGGGGGGGGGAGGGAGGGAAGGGCCGATGGGGTTTAGGTTTTGGCGCGCACTGACATGGGGCCGTGCATGGACCGCAGGCGAGCCCAACTCGACCTTCTGTTTGCTGAGCGACGCGCATCTCCATGTGAACGTGTTCTACGGCGGCCGTTACGGGCAGTGGGGCGACAACCCCCACAAGGCGCTCACATGGATCCGCAAAATGGGTGTCCTCTGGGGGCACCACACAATCGCGCTGGAGGCACGCGAGGGCGCCACTTGGCAGTACGACACTGGCTACATGGCGCGGATGGAGATCGACGGCGAGGAGGTGCGTCTATCGCAGGCGGGCGATTCCATACAACGCGCGGGGGGCGACATAGAACTGCGTTGGGTCACTGCGCGGCAGCGGGGCGCCGTCGATCTGGCTGACGTGTATGATCTAACGGTCGGGCGCGTCCTCAAAATAAGGCTGACTCTCCGACCGGAGATCGCGATCCTGCGGACAGCGACGGACGGCGCGGTGCACTTCGACTTCCAGATTCTGAGGGCGGACGTCTCGGACGGAGTGCACGGCGTGCTTGGACAGACCTTCAGGAGCGACCACGAGGACAGACTGTACGGACCAGGCCTCAACCCGAACCTCAACCCTACACCCTGGACCCTGGACCCTGAACCCTAGACCACTAGACTCTGGACCCTGGACACTAGACCCTAGATCCTAGATCCTGGACCCTAGACCCTAGATCCTAGATCCTGGAACTTGGACCCTAGACCATGGACCCTAAGAACTAGACCCTAGACCCTGGACCCTGGACCCAAAAACCTTGGACCCTAGACCCTCTAAACTCTAGACCTTAGACCTTGAACCCTCAACCCTAAACCTGAACCCTGAACCCTGAACCCTGAACAGTGAACCCTAAAGCCTCAAACCCTGAACCCTAGATCCTAGACCCTGAACCCTGAACCTTAAACTCTAGACCCTAGACCCGAGACCTTAAACCTTGAATTTTGGACCCTGAACCCTAGACCTAGACCCTGAACCCTGAACCCTGAACCCTGAACCCTGAAGCCTAAAGCCTTAAGCACTAACTCTGGACTCTAAGACCTAAACCCAAAATCGTAAGCTCTAAACCTTAAGCCCTGAACTGTGAGCTAAAACGCTAATCTCTGACCCCCTAAATCCTGAACAAAAACGCTAAACCTTGAACCCTTAAACCTCGACCCCGAAAGCCTAAACTTCGAACCTTAAACCTTGAACCCTAAGCCCTCAACCCTGAATCTTGAACCCTGCCGTGGACCCTAACTCTAAACCTCAAACCCTAAAATCCTAAACTCGAAGACCTAAGTCCCCAGCTTTAACTCCACACCCTCAACCGCTAAAGTCTATACCCTAACCCCTTAAGGGCCTCAACCCTCAACCCTAAACCCTCAACCCTAAACCCTAAACCTTAAATCCTAAACCCTAAACCCTCAACCCTAAACCCTAAACCCTAAAGCCTCAACCCTAAACCCGAAACCCTAATCTTCGCGTCCTCCGTCTCGATCTCGAGCAGGGCCGCGCAGAACCTGGAGTACAGCGAGGCCGTGGGCGCGGAGGCGGTCCCCGGCGAGAACGCGGAGGGCTTTCTCGACGGCGCTTTTGCGCAGTACCGATCGACCGCGCTCCTGCGCGCGGACTGCCGCTTCTCGCGCTTCACGCGCGCCACGTGGCGCGACGAGGAGGCGGCGCAGGGCGCGGAGATCTCCTCCGCACGGCCGGTCGGCGCCGCACGTGTGAAGAACGAGGAGCAGCCCGTGCGAGCGTGGCGGAAGCGCTTGTTTTGAGAGCGCTCAGAGGAGGGAGGGATGGGGGAGGGAGGTGAGGGCACGCGCAGACCCTCGCTGTTCCGCGTTTCTATGTGCATTTCGTTTCAGTTTGACGGGTTTTGCATGTTCTTTGTGGAGGAAAGAAGGGTCTGTTTTGGTAGGGAATGCGAACAGTTTTAACGGGAAGGGGCGGTGGGACTGTAACGCTGTTCCATGCGATTGCATTGAGTGTATGCGCTGTGCTGTGACTGTTCTATGTGGTGAGGTTTCACGTTGTTAGAAATGTGTTCGTGCTCACTGCGCGTGTTCTATGTTCTGTTCGCTGTTGCAGTTCTTGTGGAGCAGTCGCTCCACGGTTCCATGCGGCCCAAATAGGAGGCGACAGCATTAGCAGTTGTACAATGCAGTTTTGAAGCGACGGAGAACGCCACTTGGAGTTGTAGAGCAGGTCTTTCCCATTGAAAGCCTCTCACCTCCTCTGCGGAGGATTTTAGGGTTTTGGAAGTTAGGACTCCTGAAAGTGCTGACGTGGCAGATTATTTTTTATTTCAGTTGTTGTAATCAAAGTGTTAATTAGTTTTTTTTTCATAAAAGAAAGTCGCTAGGTTGCATATATGGGACAGTTCCTAAACGCAACTTCTGTATCAAATAAATGTATGTATACTGAAACTTTTAAACAAAAAATATGTGTCAGACTTGTCAACAGAGTCTGTTTCAGTTTGTTCGTTGAACCAAATTGAGCTCCGAATAGTTAAGCATTGATGCAGCGCTGTACTTTTACCAATTTACTTTATACAAAAGTTAAATCACTTATTGCAACTTGTTCTACTCCGTGTTGTCCACATTCCATGTAATGTCAAAATTTCATTCACCCGGAAAACTGCCTTCACTGCTTCACATCCCCCAGGAGCAGAACAAGTCTGTGCCGTTCCATGTTCTGAAACTGCAACGACGTAAGAGGCTCATGTAAACTTGCCCCAAAATCCCCCCAACAGTAAAAAGGTTGAAGAAAAAAAAAAAACAAGCCATATAGCTGATGTCTTTCAAAGTCACTCTTGGTGACGACAGACAACGGAACGGTCAAGCGCAAAGAACTGTACATGGAGAACAAAATAAAGCGTAATACCATTGACAGCACCCAGTAAGGAAGAGCTCTCCACGTCAGGTGATGTACGGACGAGGGCAAACTTGGATAGGCTCACACCCACGGAAAGTGGGCTCCTATGCAACATTACACGCACGGCTGTGCATGTGAACAGTTCAGGAACCTTCCAAAACACTCCGTGTTTCGTAACAGGAGACAGTTTCAAAATAAAAAAACAAAAAGAGCCCTGCGAGTACTGTACATAACGGAACAAAATGGAACAGAACGGGCACAGTGAATCCTCTTCGCGAGCTGCGAGACCCTAACTTAGGCAGTATAGATCACCAAAAATACTGTTAATAGTATATACACCGTTAAACTGCACAGCGAACATAGAACAACACATATATCACCTCACGGCGACCACCCCACACTCTCACCTCTACTACACAAAGAAAATGGAGTTTCTTATTTTCGAGTATTCGCCCGTGGAAGCTGCTCCTCAGTCGCCGTATCCAGGGTTGCCCGTTCCTCCTCTCCCACCTCTTCCTCCTCTCCCACCTCTTCCTCCTCTCCCACCTCTTCCCCCTCTCCCACTCCCTCTTCCTCCCCCACTTCCTCACTCTCTGCCTCTTCTCCTCTCTCTCCCTCTTCCTCTCCCTCTCCCTCTCCCTCGTTTCCCTCGTCTCCCTCATCTCCCTCGTCTCCCTCGTCTCCCTCGTCTCCCTCGTCTCCCTCTCCCTCTCCCTCCTCTCCCTCTCCTTCATCTCTTTCGCTCTCTTCATCCTCATCCTCTTCAAAAACAGCCTTCCGCTTCACTGACATCCTTACCTTCTCCGCTTCAACTGTCTTCCGTACCATTTCTTCCCTCCCTCCAACCCCGGCCCTCCCACTCCCTCCTCCCTCCCCTTCCTCCCCGTGCCGCACTCTTTTCACTCTCTCCTCCAACACTAGCCCGGAAAGTTGCCCTGTATTTCCCGAAAAAGTTGAACCATTTGACTTCTCCAAAACTGAATAACTCGGTGAAGCAACCGCTTTCCTCTTTCTCGAATACTGTAAAGGGACGCCCTCTCTCTCGCGATCTCTCCCCTCCTCTCCCAACTCACTTCCTTTCTGAGGGGTCCTTTCTTCAGTAGGAGTAGGAACCAAATTGTCAACAGATACTTCTGCCTCGTCCTCTGTAGTATTTCGAGTTCTCTTGCTGTTCTGTTGGGCGGAGAAGTCTCCAGAGAAGTCCTCTCCCGTTTCTGACCTCTCTCCGAAGGAGAGTTTCTTCCCGCCTATATCGACCCGTTTCCTTGGCCTCCCTCTCCTTCTCTCTTCACTTCCAGCTGTGGATAGGGAGAAAGGAGAAATTCGAACGGAAGAGAGCAAGCGAAAGAAAGAAAAACGAAGAAAAACGAACGGTTTAAGAGGGTAGGTAAGGCTCAGAGATGTCAGGGATTTTTAGGGTTTTTCAAGACTCTTGTTTCTGTGTGGAAGTCTCAATTTATCTTGACATATGTGTCGACTTTTGGTACATTGCAAAAAATGGACTTCATTCAAATATGGAAAGCACCGAGGAAGAGGGAGAGGGGGAAGAGGGGGCGGGGGGTGGCGAGAGAGAGAGAGAGGGGGCCAGATCGAGGAAGGGGGATATGAAAGAGCGTGAGGGGGGCAGGGAGAAAGAGAGTGAGAGTGGGGTGTTGCGAAAGTGGGGGGAAAGTGGTAGTGAGGTGAGAATCAGAGCGATACGAAAGGAGGGAGGATATGAGAGTGGAATAAGGGAAGAGTAGGAGAAGAGAGAGAGGGAGAGAGGAGGAAGATCAGGGAAGGTGAGAAAAAGGTAAGATATTAAGTTTGGTGTGTGGAGGGGAGCGGAAGGGAGTCAGAGAAGAAGGCATAGAAGGATGTGAGAATAAATAGCGGGCTAGAAAGGCAATTAGTTTCATACGCATTTTTGGAGGTGCTTTGTTTAGTTTCTCTCTCAATAAATCCCGGAATGCCACAAAGGGCCGCCAAGCACTTGGATTTTCGTTAATGTCGATATTTTCCACTCTGCGCTCGACATCTTCCAGTCTGTGTTCACACCACAAAGAGGATCAACTCACCGATGCGTGAACAAACGATAGGAAAAAGAAGGGGAAAAAAAAAAGGGAGGGGGGGGAAAGCGAAATGGGAGGGTTCAAATCAAACCCCTAGAAGCCACAAAAGCAAAAGGCAAAAGCATAGAAAGAAAAATGATCCCAAAAATAATGGCTCCAAAAAGCATACAGTTTCTGCATATCTCCAGCTCCCATCTTCACCGCGAACTGCACCACTCCGGCGTCCAAGAAGTGGAGGTTCCGTGGAAGGTCCGAAAATGCGAAATCCGTTCCGTTGGACACAACCTTCACGAGCGTTTCGCGATTTGTGGTTCGAACGGAACTGGCACATAGAACTGCCAGCCTGGCGGCCAGGTCGCGACAAGATTGGAGGGCGGCGGTGGCCGCCCACTGCTCGCTGTCCTCGTGGTCGGCCTCCGCCAGGTGGCGTCCGTACGCCTGAACGTGGGGTTCAGTTTTAGTTACAGTTACAGTTACAGCTACAGTTTCGGTTACAGTTCCAGTTTGGATTCACAGACAGTTTCGGTTTCAGGTGCAGTTTTGAGTCTCAGCTTTAGTTTTATTTCTGTTCCAGTCTCTTTCCAATTCCAGTTCCTGTATCTGTTTCTGTTCCAGTCAGAAGTTCAGATTCAGTTTCCGTTTCGGCTTAGTTATAGTAGTTTCATTTGCAGTTCCCGTGTTGCTTTTTAGTTTTAATTTCCAGTATGGTTTCAGTTGCATTCCGGGTTGCAGTTGAGGCCGGAGTTGGGGTTAGAGTACAAGCTTGCCGTATGGGAAAATTTGGGTTTGGAGGGGGGAGGAGAAAGGTTATATATTTCGATTAAGTTGGTAACTAGGGTTTTTCATGGGCTTTTAGGGTAATTAACATTAGAATGCGAACTAAAGACACCGCTTATAGCTGAAACTTCGAAACTCAACGAACTCAGTTATCTCTTCGCCGCTTTCTTTGTCTTTTGCGCTCTGTACTACAGTTAGTTTGGGCCATTCTTGAGCCAAAGAAAAAAAAAAGAACATTATATTTTAATGAACTCACCTTTTTAAGCGCATCAACGTAGAGCTCCCATTGGTCGGCGGAATGTTCCTCCTTCAAGCGGTTGCAGAGATGCTTGACAACTTCCGCGACCCGCTTTCCATGCAGCACAAAATGGGACACAATTTCTGCAGCCAAAAACTCCTGCAAAACGACAAAGAATTATGTGGAAAACTTCCATTCAGTCAGGCAGGTCCAATTTTACCCGTTTCAACTTTCCCAGTTTGCAATAAAAACGCAGTACATGATTCAACGGAAACTGAAACTGCGATCCGAATCACTGAGTCTGAGATTGAGAGCGATGGAGAGAGAGAGACTGAGGGAGAGAGGGAGAGAGGGAGACAGAGAGAACAGGAGGGAGAGCGTGAGTGATGGCGAGAGAGACTGAGACTGAGTCTGTTGAAAGTTTCGCACCTTAGATACAATTTTATGAACGACAAGTTTGGCGGCGGAAGCCATTATGATTTCTCGACGGGGCAGAGCCTTTGCTGGAGTTTCCTGTTCCATGTCCTCAGTTTCCGTCGCTGCCAACCGTTCACTAACAAATATCAGCGAGAAAGATAGTTTGTGGGGGAGCTAAGTGAAGATAATCCTGGTTGAATAAGGCTTTCAGGATAAAACACTAGAAAGGTAGGTTATTTAGGCTACAACCTAAAAACACTAAAACCCAACTCGAATGGAAAGAGTTTAAACATGGTTGGCAAGGAATTAGGTTCAACAAAGGATAAACAAGTTAGATAGAAATGTATGCAGCCGCCAGTTTAAGATGGGATATCTCACCTGAAGCGCTCAGAAATCTCACACATAACTTCCAAAAGTGCTTCAAATCACGTTCTGAAGGCCTCAAAACGAGCTCTTCCACCAGAGTTCCTTTCAGTTTTGATTCGCAGAATAAGCACCAAAAATCGGACAAAATCTTGACAATCTGCGAAAAGGAAAACGAGCAAAAACAGCAGCGATTAGAATCTATATTTTGTCCGTAAAGCCACTACAGTCACTAAAGGAACCTCTACCTCTCTCCCTCCTCCCACGACCCCTCATCCCTCCCACCTGTCCCATAAGCTGCGTCCTATACCTGTCTCCCTCCTTCCACCATCGTCTCCTACCACCCCTCCCTCTCTACCAAGTCACATGAGCTGCATCCTCTACCTCTCTTCCTCCTCCCACCACCTTCTCCAACCACCCCTCCTTCCTCCCACCTGTCCTATGAGTTGCATACGCTCCTTGTTGGAGCCCTCCTCCTCCTCCTCAAGAACGCTCTCCATAGCCCCTCCCAGATGCTCCATCAGCTTCGCTCTTTTTAGGGCTAAGGAACGGAGCTTAGCCTCCTCCGGGTGCTCCAAGTCAAGCTCCGTATAGGACCAACAGACATCCAAAAAGAGATTCAAAAGAGCGAGCTCCACCATCTGCAATAAAACATCCACATTCCTTTTCTTTCAGTCTTTATTCTTTCTTTCATTCTCACACGCTCTCTCACTCTCACTCTTTCCACCCTCTCCCTCCGAGCCCTCCCCCTCTATCCCACCTCTCCTCCTCCCCCGGTCCCCTTCCCTCCTTTCTCCCCTTGTCATACCCCCCCTACTCCTCCCTGCAAGCACCCCGCAAGATATAGACACACCTCTCTCCCACCTCTCCTCCTCCCCCGGTCCCCTTCCCTCCTTTCTCCCCTAGTCATACCCCCCCCCCTCCTCCCTGCAAGCACCCCCTAATAATATATAGACACACCTCGTCATCGAGGCTGCTGTACGCGTCCAACAGATTTGCGACACATGTGAACAGTTCTCCGCCCTCGATGTTGGCCACCAGGTGGAGCTCTGCTATTCGTCGGAGGTTCACAAGGAGAGAGTATTCAAGCTCTACATCCTCCACACTCTGCATCATACACGCCACACATGCGATACATGCACATCATATCGCATACAATCACATCATCATACAGTCACATACATCACATTTCACCACCTAACATCTTGCAACGCTTTAAGAAGTCCGAAGCGACTTGGAGCACAACATACTTTACAATTCCCATATCTTCTAAGCCTAAGAAAGAAATGAAAACCATGTCAGACGTACACCACAACTTTGTTAAACTTCCTCTCACCTCTCTTTAATTTTCACATTGTTCTCAATTTTCAGATCGGTGAAATCCGCTGAAACCCCTGAATTTCAGCCCAAAAAGTTTTCGATTCTTGTTTCAAAGAAAAGCATCCTACCTCAGGCTGTTGTACGGACTCCTTGAGCTTTTTTAGGGCTTCGCTGGCAGCCTCAGAGAGCACCACGTGACCCACATCTTTGAGCTCTGCGTGGCCCTCCTCCGCACAGAAGGAGAGGGCCTTAGCGGAGGCATGGAGAACTGCCACGTCAGCATGCTTGAAGAACGCCTCCTTTAGGAGCTGGAGGATGGTGGAGAAGCTCTGCAACAAAAAAAAAGAAAGGAAACAGCAAATTAGGGTAGAGAACATTTGAGTTTAATTTTTTGGTGGAAGGAGGCCGGTGGAGCGAGAGAGAGAGAGGGCGAGCAAGAGAGAGTGGTAGACAGAGAGGAAGAGAAAGTGAGAGTGAGAGAGTGTGGGGGGGGGAGAGAGAGTGAGACAGAGAGGAGACGGCAGGAGTAGGAAGATGAACCCTAGACGAGAACTAAGCTTCCGAGCAGCTACTCCAAATTCTGACAATCCTACGAAAGCTTTACAAGCATAGAATATAAACTTTTGAGAAATGGGTGATTTTGAAGTATTTTACCGCTTCCTGCCGCTTGATTGAAAATAATTCCAGATCGAGATGGAACACGATATTTATTAAATCTGTAATCTTTTCCGAGTCTGCAAGATTCTTCTGAAGGAGCTGTGGAAGAGGCTTCATAAGAGCATTGGTTAAATTTTGCCGATTTGCTTCAAAGGCAGCCTGCAAAAAAAAAAAAAAATGGAAATCGGAAAGAATTGAAAAATAACATCGGAAAAATTGGAGAATCAAACGGAAGGAATTAAGTCCTGTTCCATGTGATAAAATGTGCAGGTTTTACAGTTAAGTTTTACCTTCATTGTTTTGGTCACAACAGTTTTTTTGCCATCGGTCGACAAAACAGAAAATTCTCCGACCGCTTTCCTCACAGAAGCACTCAAAATCTTCACAAGATTGGTTTTCATGTCCTGCCCGTCCTGCTCGGAGAGGAGCATCTTTGTAATACATTTCCAATCCTGCTACATGTAACCCAATACATCAAACAACGAATTAAAAAACGGAAATAAGCACTGCGAGTGCAAGAGAGGCCGGGGAGGGAGACGGGGAGGGTGGAGGAGATGAGGCTGGCGAAGGAAGGGCAGGAGAGAGGGAGAAGGGGGAGAAGGGAGGGAGAGGGCTAAGACCAGGATGGTGATAAGAGAAGGGAGGCGAGAAAGGTGGGGGCAAAGAGTGCTGGAAAATGGGTGGTAGAGGAAGGAGGGGGAGAGGCAAAACTGGTAATTGGGGAGAGAGCAAGTAGTAGGGAAAAGGCGAGAGGTGGCAGAGGCAAGAGAGGAGAAACGAGAGACGAAAAGTGAGAGAACAACAGAAAGAAAGCGAGAGAGAGCGAGAGAGATGTTCCGACTTTAAGAAAAATAGCAAACGTACCCGAAGAGCTTCCACATCCTCCATAGCATCAACAATATGCTCCGCCATAGAGCTATTCTCGCTCGAATAATCCGCCATCAATTGTAATATACTCAAAATTTGACCCTCAGTACCCTGCTTACGCTTAGTACCTACCAAAAAGAGAAACGGAAAAAACGTTATAAAGTGATAGCAATTACAGCTTTTGACATAGAATTCAAGCGACTGTGAAATAAGTGTTTATTAGTTCTTAAGGTTAGGAATTAGGTTTATACCTCTTGCAGCAGAGCCTGCTCCAGAAACGATACGCAGCTCGTATATAATTTTGCCAATCGCATGTCTGATTTGAGAGGATTCGTCGAACAGAAGTTCAAAGAATGGGGCAATGTCATCTTCACTGATCAGCTGATGCCTGCATACAACCAGAACTCAATGTTAGTAGAAAAAAAAGACGCAACAAAATTCTGTCTAGACGTACCAAAAGCATATAAATTGTTCCTATTTTTTGATGTGGTTTCAAACACTGCGTGTTTATGTTCTCTCTACAGACTGTCTATCAACTGTTAGAATTGATCTTCAAAAGCCTGGACTATACTTCCAGTAATACGTCAAGTAATAGAGATGGTATAAAAAGTAATACTTCATGAGATGTTGCAGGAGATCCAACGCTTTGACTGTAACGGAAATATCGATATCTTCGACGAGTTCGATCATCCGTGCAACGAACCGTTCCGTGAACAGTCCGAGAGCGGGAATGAAATCGTCATTATCGTACAAAGAACAGAGAGCAGAAATCGAAGCGATGCGAACGCTGGCCACCTGCTCCAAAGCTTTGTAGAATTTAGAGAGGCCAAAGTGCATACCAATATTGTGAGGATTGAGAGGGAGAGGGAGAGGGAGAGGTGTCTGCGGAGTATGTGTGTGTGTGAGAGAGAGAGAGAGGGAGAGCTGTTCAAGATCAATGACATAGCAAGCTCAAAATTTCGAAAGCCCGAAAGTTCTCCGTGAACCAAAATTCAAAGACTGGTAAGACAGTTCCAAGGCCATGTAAAACCGAGTAGTCCTTCAAAACCCTAATGAATAAAAACTCAAGAGTATTTACTAGCATCTAAGGAGCCCTTTTGAGAGCATAGGACACCCTAGAAACTCTCTGTACCTTGTCATTTAGTGTCCATCCAATGTACTTCAAATAGAGATCTTGAAGAAACAACGATGGGTAATTCTCAATCCACGATCCGAGAGAGGAAATGCACGATACTCGAATTTCTGAATCCACATCTCGATAGCGATGCATGAAAACTCTGCAAGAACACGAATAAAAATATAAAAGAAGGTCAAATTAAAAAATTTGCAAAAAGACAAAAAAACAAAGACCCACCTGTTGTCACGTCACGTTGCAGCGAAAACATGAGTCCTCAAGAAAGTGGGATGCAACCCTAATTCCAAAGTCATTAAAAAACCGAAAATCCGAAACCGGTTTAACAAAGTTCCTCACGTGAAACTCCCTCCCTCCTCCCTCCCTCCATCCCTCCCTCCGTCCCTCCCTCCCTACCGCCCTCCCTCCCTCCCTCCCTCCCTCCCT
>CM074813.1:431619-452120 GCA_037447605.1 Zygnema circumcarinatum | reverse complement strand
CCTCCCTCCCTCCCTCCGTCCCTCATCCTCACCCGGTGAACAAATTCCGCATCATTCCTTCCACTGTTGCAATTTTTTCGTTTATGTCCTCGAGGCTCCGCGTGAGAGCCGTCACCCTCTCGCCGACGCTGCGTTTCTTTGTCTCAGCGTTCAGTTGCCGTTGAACTGTTTCCCGTGTTTCTATGAAGGAAGTGGCGACCGTTACGAGCGACGAGACAAGTTGGAGAGCTACCGAAGTCGCCACCTGGCGGAAAGTTCGAGGAGAAGTGCTGCAGGAGATTTCAACAGAAGGGGAACATCTCAGTCAGCTAGGCAAGACCAATACAGAAATATACAAATTGATCTGCAGAAGCAGATTCAGTTGTGTATTGGGTCCAAGAAGTAAGATTAGAATCACACAGCACACATTTCAGGCAAAACTATCCAAAAAGGTTTGTGGAGGAGTACTTGCCATGCCAATGCAATCACATAACTCATCGCTTTGTTAAAAAGCTTTTCATCGAAGAGGATCGTCTCCCTGCACTCCAGCACAAGGGCGTGCCAAAACTGCAACATGTTTTTCTTGAGATCTTTCGTCTCTTTGCTTTTGGACCCCACCGTGTCGGCAACATCTCCCTGTGTTGGTTAAGATTAAGGGCTCCTTAAACGAGGGGGGGAAATAAAATGACGACGGGGAAGACGACGAGACGAGTGGAGACGAGTGTTGGAAATGACTTTACAAATGCTAAAACTGGAAAATTGTAGAAATCTTAAATTAGAATAGCAAAGGACCTCAGAACAATTTGCATGACGATGCTGACACGCGCAAGTTGTATGCTGTAAATAATGGGAATCTTCTTCAACATAATAATGTGAAAAAGACTCAGCAAGAATGGAAAGGATCCAAATGAACCCATGGCTGCATCATTACATGTTGTCGAGGATACATCTTTCGCTGCTGCCACCAAGTTCTGAACGACGTCGTCGACATCACCTTCCTCTGATGCGTCCTCGGGTTCCACGGTGATGTGAGAGCCGCATGCCTGCACATCACATGATGTCGATGAGCATCATCATCATCATCATAACAACGACAAAAAAAGGTTGGCAACAGTGATGACGACAAAATCCGAATGCCATCGAAGCCGAAAAGCGCTGCAGACAATTATCAATGTTCTGCTCCGAAACAATAAGAGTGCATCATACTCTTGGCCCCCTTTTTTCCCTCACCTGAAAAAGGAAATTCAGGAGATCTGCGATGGCTTTGTTGGGCTCCTCTGTGTACTTTTCTACCCACGCTGCCGCTGCCATCTCCACCGTACTTCCCTTTTTCTTCACAAATGCTGCCAGATCCAAAGAAATTTCCTCAAAAAAATGAACAAGAAAGGAATACGTCTGACTCGCAAACTGGTGCAGCGAGTAGCAAAACATGCGCAAACAAAAAGGAGAAGAAACTGGGACAATAATTGAAATGGTTAAGCTACAGATTTTTTTAGTCCTAAAAACCTTCCATACCCAATAAGCTTCCTTCGACTTCCAGGGAAGCCTTCTTTTCTCGCCTTCGTCTCGTCACATTCGTTGGCTTCGGAGAATGTTCGCCTCTCGGCCTCCCTCCCGGAGCTTGTCTCGCCCTCTTCTGCAAGGCAACCAAGACAGGGTTAAGTCAAGTCAGTTCAAGTCGACTACAAAAAAAAAAAAAAATCATTTCAGTCAACATATTCACACCTCAATTGACGGCATCTTGGGTCTATTCAAGCCATCACAAGTCAACTGTAACGGGGCCTAGACCTAGGTTTAAGTCAATTGAGGAGGTGGATCTTGATATTCAGAAGCAAAATTCGTCAGTGATAGCGCCGTAGGAGGACATGAGAGGCTACGTGACTGGCAGACCTCCAAGTATTCTTTAGCCATCAAACACCCGTCAACTTGGGGAATGTAGTGAATGAGCTCGATACTGGAAGTACCCCAGAAGTACTCCCCCACCCCCACTCCCCACCTCCCTCTCTCCTCCCCCCTTCCTCCTCCCTTCCCCCCCCCTCTCTCTCTCCCCCTCTCTTCCTCTCCGTCCGTCCCACTCCCTCTATCCCTCAAACAAGCGTTCGCCCAGCATTCTCAACACATGTGGAAACTTCAACCAAACAATCCAGACATTTCAAAGACCAAAAAAGCATCCAAGCAAGTTAGAGAGCGAGTTTCAGCCCACTGCCATCCATGAGACCTGCGCAGTAGCCTTGGGAGCACTATGTACTCGCTTCTGTGGCATCCTCTTCACGGCTCCATGGCGGTACTCTTCATCATCATCATCATCTTCTTCCTCCTCCTCCTCCTCCTCCTCCTCCTTGTCCTCCTCTTCCTCTTCCTCCTCCTCCTCTTCCTCCTCCTCCTCGTCCTCCTCCTCCTTTTCCTCCTTTTCCTTCTCTTCGTCCTTCGCGTCCTCCTTCCTCCCTCCCCCTCTCCCTCTCCCGCTCCCTCTCACCTTCGTCCTCCCCTCCTCCTTTTCCCCCTCTTCCTCCTCATTCTCATTCCTCCCTCTCCCTCTCCCTCTCACCTTCTTCCTCTCCCTCTCCTCCTCCTCCCCCTCTTCTCCTTTATCTTCATCTATTTCAACTCCTTCCGCTTCCTCTTCTTCCCGCCGAACTGTTTCGTCTTCTCCCTCTCGTTGTTCCCCTCCTTTGCTCCCTTCCCTTGCATTCTCAGACCCTCGTCCTCTGCTTTCTGCATCTTCTCTGCTTTCAACTTTTTCGTCGTCTGGCGCTTCTTCCGTTTCCGCCGAATGACTGCTTCAAAAAGAAACACCATCCACTCAAGAAGAATGACAATAAAAGGACGGGATCGACGACAATTGAGTTACAAGACAGCGGTTTGCAGGTAGCAGCCGCACTTTAGTTAGTTAATCAACAGTTAGCTGTTAGCAGTTAGTTGGTTCTCTGAGAAGCATAGCATTGAAGTTGATAAGGGAGCTTAAGCACTGAGCTTGGGTTTTAAGGCTTTTCGAGCCAGACGTCATATAACGTAAAAATCTTTACTGTCAGAGACGCATGGAACTAAGAGTAGTAGGGTCCTGAGTGTAATTGGGGTATGATTGGGGTAAAATTGGGATGAAATTTGGATGTAATGGGTGAAATTGGGGAACAAGTAGGCAAAAAATCACCTGATTGCCTCCCGCTCGGCGTCTCTCTCCCCCTCCCTCTCCCTCCTCTCCTCCTCCAGTATGAGCTCCATGGCCGCCTTGAAGTCCGCCAGGCAGCTCCGCCCCTTGGTGCGCTCAATTGCGCTTGCACGAGCCCGGCCCGCAAAAGCTGTAACGTCTTCCGGAGCGCAAAACCGTCTGCTTCCGCCAACCAGAGTGCGGCATTCAGGCGCAATTTAATCCAAAAACCAAAAAACAAAGAAGAAAGTACATCCACACTCCAAAAAATAAAATTCAACTAAAGAAAAAAAGGGTAATTTGTGAACGAGTGTGGCGGTGCGCACATTTGTTTCGGTTGGAAAAACAGAACAAGAATTTGGCCCTCCTTTGGCTCTAGCTCGAACTTGGAGGGGTCGCACACCTGCAGGAATAAACATTTTATCAGCTCGCAACTGATTTAGGTTCACTATTTTCTCTTTCTCTCTCTCTCTCTCTCTCTCTCTCTCTCTCTCTCTCTCTCTCTCTCTCTCTCTCTCTCTCTCTCTCTCTCTCTCTCTCTCTCTCTCTCTCTCTCTCTCTCTCTCTCTCTCTCTCTCTCTCTCTCTCTCTCTCTCTCTCTCTCTCTCTCTCTCTCTCTCTCTCTCTCTCTCTCTCTCTCTCTCTCTCTCTCTCTCTCTCTCTCTCTCTCTCTCTCTCTCTCTCTCTCTCTCTCTCTCTCTCTCTCTCTCTCTCTCTCTCTCTCTCTCTCTCTCTCTCTCTCTCTCTCTCTCTCTCTCTCTCTCTCTCTCTCTCTCTCTCTCTCTCTCTCTCTCTCTCTCTCTCTCTCTCTCTCTCTCTCTCTCTCTCTCTCTCTCTCTCTCTCTCTCTCTCTCTCTCTCTCTCTCTCTCTCTCTCTCTCTCTCTCTCTCTCTCTCTCTCTCTCTCTCTCTCTCTCTCTCTCTCTCTCTCTCTCTCTCTCTCTCTCTCTCTCTCTCTCTCTCTCTCTCTCTCTCTCTCTCTCTCTCTCTCTCTCTCTCTCTCTCTCTCTCTCTCTCTCTCTCTCTCTCTCTCTCTCTCTCTCTCTCTCTCTCTCTCTCTCTCTCTCTCTCTCTCTCTCTCTCTCTCTCTCTCTCTCTCTCTCTCTCTCTCTCTCTCTCTCTCTCTCTCTCTCTCTCTCTCTCTCTCTCTCTCTCTCTCTCTCTCTCTCTCTCTCTCTCTCTCTCTCTCTCTCTCTCTCTCTCTCTCTCTCTCTCTCTCTCTCTCTCTCTCTCTCTCTCTCTCTCTCTCTCTCTCTCTCTCTCTCTCTCTCTCTCTCTCTCTCTCTCTCTCTCTCTCTCTCTCTCTCTCTCTCTCTCTCTCTCTCTCTCTCTCTCTCTCTCTCTCTCTCTCTCTCTCTCTCTCTCTCTCTCTCTCTCTCTCTCTCTCTCTCTCTCTCTCTCTCTCTCTCTCTCTCTCTCTCTCTCTCTCTCTCTCTCTCTCTCTCTCTCTCTCTCTCTCTCTCTCTCTCTCTCTCTCTCTCTCTCTCTCTCTCTCTCTCTCTCTCTCTCTCTCTCTCTCTCTCTCTCTCTCTCTCTCTCTCTCTCTCTCTCTCTCTCTCTCTCTCTCTCTCTCTCTCTCTCTCTCTCTCTCTCTCTCTCTCTCTCTCTCTCTCTCTCTCTCTCTCTCTCTCTCTCTCTCTCTCTCTCTCTCTCTCTCTCTCTCTCTCTCTCTCTCTCTCTCTCTCTCTCTCTCTCTCTCTCTCTCTCTCTCTCTCTCTCTCTCTCTCTCTCTCTCTCTCTCTCTCTCTCTCTCTCTCTCTCTCTCTCTCTCTCTCTCTCTCTCTCTCTCTCTCTCTCTCTCTCTCTCTCTCTCTCTCTCTCTCTCTCTCTCTCTCTCTCTCTCTCTCTCTCTCTCTCTCTCTCTCTCTCTCTCTCTCTCTCTCTCTCTCTCTCTCTCTCTCTCTCTCTCTCTCTCTCTCTCTCTCTCTCTCTCTCTCTCTCTCTCTCTCTCTCTCTCTCTCTCTCTCTCTCTCTCTCTCTCTCTCTCTCTCTCTCTCTCTCTCTCTCTCTCTCTCTCTCTCTCTCTCTCTCTCTCTCTCTCTCTCTCTCTCTCTCTCTCTCTCTCTCTCTCTCTCTCTCTCTCTCTCTCTCTCTCTCTCTCTCTCTCTCTCTCTCTCTCTCTCTCTCTCTCTCTCTCTCTCTCTCTCTCTCTCTCTCTCTCTCTCTCTCTCTCTCTCTCTCTCTCTCTCTCTCTCTCTCTCTCTCTCTCTCTCTCTCTCTCTCTCTCTCTCTCTCTCTTCCTCTTTCCTCTCCTCTCTCCCTCCCTCCTCCCTCTCCCGCTCCCCCTCTTCCCCCCTCTCCTCCCCTCCCTCTCTCCCCTCTCTCTCCCACTCTCTCTCCCCCTCTCTCTCTCCCTCCCTCTCCCTCTCTATCACTCCCTACCTCGGCCGGCCATGGCGGGAAGCCTCGCACTTTAGCGAGCACGAGAGAGCCGAACGCGAACGTTTGCTCGCCCGCCATTACAGCTTCTCTGCTGCTCCACAACCCTCCCAAAACCCTGCCAAAACCCTGAAACCCTCACAAACTAAGCTCCGAAAAGGCCTGCAAGCCCAAGGCCCGTCAGCCTTCCGCCAACCCTAACACTCGTCCAAAAACCCATAAAAATACCCCTATAAAACCCTAAAAATGGCCGCCTGCAGCCTGCAGCTGCACTTGAGGCTTTCCAAACCCTAAGCCTGCAAGCAAGCGTTTGCAGGGCCTGCTGGGAAGGAGGAGGGGGAGCTTTTGGAGGGAATTTCGCCCTTTGTAAAAAGTTTGAACGGAGATGGGAGGGGGGCGGGCCAGAAATGAAATTAAAAAATTGGAGGGATGGATTTGATAGTTAATAATTGATTAACGAATTGGTATAGTAAATCTGAAACATTAATGCTTGCTGTTAGTACTGATTCTTTAAAAAGGTAGAGCTTCGAATTGAAATGGTGGAAATTTTACTGTAAGGATAAAGTACGGGGCACCAATTTTCAAAATTTTAAACATTTGAAATAGTTTTGGGGAGAAGGCAGGCGCGGAGAAGGCGCGAAACGGCGACATTTAGGAAGTCGGCCAAACATAGAACCAGTACTTTATCTGCTGGCAAGGGAGCTACTGCGTGTACCTATTCCGCATATTCGGTCGAGTTTGTACCATCAAATTTGCTGCATACCAGCTCCAAGTCGTATTTAGAGTCCTTCCGTACAACCGAACAGATGAGAAATTGAGAAATTCTTGAGAAACGAGTTTACTCAATTTCTCAATTCTCAAGCTTTAATTTTTTTTTTCCTACCTGAGAATGGGAATTAATAAATTATATCATATGAAGATTTCTACTACGCCGGATCTCATCAGAACTCCAAAGCTAAGCGCCTGTGGTCCGGAATAGAACTGGGGTGGGTCTCCCGGGAATTCCCGGTGTCGCACCCACCATCTTTTTCTTCGGCCACTTCTTGTGTTGTTCTACTTTTTCTTGTTGTTGTCCGCGCTTCATGGCCGGAAGCTTGACAGAGGGAGGTGTGCCATTGACCTCACGATGGCGGTGATGCCATCAAATGTTGTACATGGACAAAATCAGCATGGGGAACCACGAGGAACTGGTCGCAAAGGACCTCAGGACAGAAGAAAAAAGCTTGACAAGTTTCAATAGCTCATCAATAAGAAGACATTTCTATGTAGGCAGTTTGCTGCGGTGGGCGCTTCGGCTTGTTGGTCTAGCAGGTGGATTTGTGGATGGTGGTAGATAATGGCATTTCACACATTGGTCGAGAGCATCAACTTCAGCTTGTTCGAGAACTCCCAGGCCGCCCTCGTAAGACGATGGGGAAAGGGAATTTTCCGACACATGTTACATAAAACAAGGAGAATATTGCGTGCTTCCTTCCTTCCTTTCCTTAGATTCTCATAAGGTCAATTTTCACGAACATGTATCGTTATCAGCCTATTTTTTATAAGTAAAATGTGCAATTCCTTATCATAACTCAAGCATTGTCTGTAGCGTTCGTATGTTGACAAATGTTGTTCAACATTTTCGGCAAGTTTTTTAATTCAAGAACATTCTTGTTGAGTTTAGATCTTATAAGAGGTTCAACGTCACGCGATATCGTCCAACATCGACACATGAAGTCACATGAAGTCTGCATCATCACCATGCATGCACTCACTACCAATCAGACGGTGAAGAGCTCACATGGGCACGCATGAGCGTGGCCATCATCATCACACATCAGCATGCCATTGGCAGACCCAAGGGGGGGGGTTGGGGGGGCTTACTTAGCCCCCCTCAGATTTAAAAAAGCTGTGAGCCACCGATCGATCGATCGCCTTTGAAGGTTGAATAGTAGAACCACACACGACTCGAATTTCAGAGTTTTCTCTCCAACTCACCGGTCAGCCCCCCCTACACTAAACAGTCCTGGATGCGGCCCTGCCCTGCGGCACGCCTCATCATCATCATCATCATCATCATCATCATCATCATCATCATCATCATCATCATCATCATCATCATCATCATCATCATCATCATCATCATCATCATCATCACCATCATCATCATCATCATCATCATCATCATCATCATCATCATCATCATCATCATCATCATCATCATCATCATCATCATCATCATCATCATCATCATCATCATCATCATCATCATCATCATCGTCATCATCATCATCATCATCGTCATCATCATCATCATCATCATCATCATCATCATCATCATCATCATCATCATCATCATCATCATCAACATCATCATCATCATCATCATCATCATCATCATCATCATCATCATCGTCATCATCATCACCTTCATCGCCCACTTTCTCTAGTCAGACCTCCTTTAGCTTGGCTACGTGACCGATACAGCGCCCTTCTGGCGGGAGTGGCAGTGCAGTCAATCACATGGAAAATCTGACCCAGAAAGAAGCTGTTGCAGGTCTTATTTTTTACATACTGATCTATCCGTACTTGCACTACAAACTCACAAACTTCGCTAGCACGTAATTCTAACACAATGCAAAAAACAATCCCTCCTGCCTACATACTTACAGGTGATTGCAATATCCTACATGATGTGTGGAGAACACAATCACCTCAAAGTACATCCTCATACATACGCCCCCCTATACATCTATAGACTCAATGTCCAGTCACGTCACATCATGAAACGTCACGATACGTCACGTCATGTCACGTCACGTAATGTCACGTGCAGCTAACCTGGCTATCGCTCGAGCTTTCGAGCTGTTGAGCTGCCTCTATTTCCGTTCGGCTTCTTTCCGTTGCACATTGCGGTCTGTACGCTATGCATATCACGTCACGTCATGCCATCTCACGTCACGTCACATCACGTCACGTCGCGTCACGCGACGAACTTGTGATTTCAATGATGGGAATTGGGACAGTGGCGCCTTGGGCCGCCTATCTATGGACGCGCAAAGGGCGGAAGGGGGAGGGAGGGAGTCATAGAGTGAATGAGATCGTGAAGTGTTTGAGCGCGGGGTCGCACGCCACAACCGCCTTCATGCCTTCCAAATCTGCAGTGGACCAAACATTGTCACAGAAACACACGTTAGTACAACGCATCGCATCGTATTTGCAAATTGAAGAAACTCCAGCAGAGAGGACGAGAAGAGGGAGAGGGAGAGGGAAAGGGAGAGGGAGGGGAGGGACCTACCAAAAGCATACACAGACGTCCCCCCGTACTTCATAGCGGCAGCCCCCTGTTCCGCAACTTCCCAAGGCCTCATCTTCTCTGCTATCGCCGCTATCAAGCTCGCAGCCGAGACCGTCTTCTTTCTGCAAACGTATGAATTCTCCTCCGACATTTCTGAAGTTTCCGCGGGACTCGTACTTTTTTCGTCATCCAATTCAGTAAGGGAGGGCCATGACGGACATTTCCGGGATATGCGGGCCCGGCCAGAGGGCGGCTTTGGAGGGAGGGCGCCCGCCGATCGCGGAGAACGGAAGGGGCGAGACGGGGAGGGGGTCGAGGTCTCGGGGGAAAACGGAGGGGACATGGAGCACGAGCCCGTTGGACTGAGTTCCGTGATACTGAGTTCCATGGAACGGGTTGTGCTTCTGGGGGAGCCGAGGGACAGGCCTGAGGTTCTGAGGGAGGGAGGGGGGCGTTCCATGCTGCTGTTGCGGTTGGGTTTGAAGGAGGGGATCTGAGCGATGAAGATGGGAGAGGTCGACTTTTTGGGGGTCAGGTTGGAACTTGGTTTGTTGTCCCAAGGGGTTGGGTGGAGGCAGTCGTCCAAACTGATGACTTCCGCAGTTGGAATGAACGGAAACTGTAACTGTTCCTTCACATGGGCAGGGAACGCTTCTCTGTGGCTAAACTCAACCAGTCGCATGTTCTGCACATGAAAAGGGATCAAAATAATGTCTTAGAATACGGTGATACAGAGAGAGGGACATCAAGAAATGACGTAAAAGAGAACAGGTTGAGAAAAAAAAAATTAAGGATTTTGGCTTCTCAAAAAGAAAAAAAAAAAACTTTCGAAACCAGCTTCTCAAAAAAAAAAACCCTATATTTGTGAAATGAGAAATGAATTCATACATTTTTTTTCTCAATATATTGAGAAAAAAAATACTCTCGAATCGCACGGAACCAACGTGGAAAAAAATGGAATCCACACTTGCGACCGACCATTTTGAGTCTTGGAACTTTTTTTTTGAACTTTTTGCTTTCTTAAATCGAAAAAGTTTCGAGCTTGAGTGTTCAAAGTTCAGCCATGTTCAATAACGTTGAAAATTGAGACTTAATTTCTCAACCTGTTCGATTTTAGGGTACGGGGGGTCAATAAATAATAACAATAATGAAAAATGAAACCGCGTTGACTTGGCAGCATTTTCAGAATTGAAAAATCAAGAAAAAATTCAACACGTTTTTAGGGGGTTTAAGTCCACCTCTTCAAAGGCCCTCAGCGTACCTTCTCGTTCTCATTGAGGGCATGCATTTTTGGCAGGGGCACTCGTAATGCAGGGAGGATGCACCGGGTCGAGGGGCACGTCCAGGTTAGGCTGCCCTCCAGCAATACTCCAGAACTAAGTTCGTCTCTGTCCCGTCTAAGAATCTGCGGTTACATTAGCGAGGGGAGAGAGAGAGAGAGAGCGAGCGAGAGAGGGGGACAGAGGCAGAGAGTGAGAGAGATACAGGAGAAGAAATTGAACAAAAAAAGCGAGATGTAGAGTAAGAAGAAGAGGGAGGGAGGGAGGGAGAGATGGAGGGAGAAAGTCAGGAGGGAGGGAGGGAGGGAGGGAGGGAGGGAGGAGGAGAGGGAGAGGGAGTCGGAGCGTTCTGAAGCGACAAAGCTCAGAAACCTCAGTATGTACGCGCAGTCATCGCCGCGTGCCACGTGGCAGCAGGCGCGACCCCCGGGGCGGAAATCGGGCGGCTCTCCGCAGTCTCGGCGGCATCGCCATGATTGCGTAGTTGACCTGTGGTCAACGCGGCTAGGAACGTTCTCATACGACAAAAGGCGGACGTCTAACGAAGCGACTTCCGTACGCTTTGACTTAAGAGCGGAGCTGTCCACGTGGAAAAGCGGAATTGGATCGCACGTGCGACAAATGATGCCGCTGGCAGGGACTCTGGCGGTCAAAGGGTCCGTATGGAGGTCCGTACGACTGGGGCCCACTCTCCTGGTGGTTTTGAATGCGGACAAATAAAACAAAGAAATTTTGGCGCGATTCCGGCGCCGGCAGTGGATCCGGTTTGAAGGGGCTTTTTGCGTTGCCGTAGGCAAAAGCTTTGTCATCGTTTTCATCCGTACGATTATTCGATTAAGGTGTCAAAGATGATTTTGATGAAAATGGGGTATAATTTCCGCGAGTGTGACGTTGCCACGTCGCGCGTCCTGATTGGTGTGCTCTTCGTTGGATCGAATGCGGTTAAAATGGGGTATATCGCGTATTTATGTACTCATAATTACGTTTCGTTTCAACGGGCAGCGTTGAAACGAAACGTTATTCAGTTATGCTTTTATCCAGTTAGAAATTGCCACGTTGGTATTGTGGTGTTTTTTTGGATCGTTTGTAGGATATGGGGTATGTTTTTTATCCAGTCGGGTGTTGCCACGTAGCCCTAAAATGGGAAAAAAAATCAAAAAAAAACCACACACAAACTTGACGACAGAATGACACATCATTCTGTCGTCAAGTTTGTGTGTGGTTTAAAAAAAAATTTTTTTTTTTTTTTTTTTTTGGATTGTGGAACGGAATGTGGTATACGTGTTATCCAGTCAGAGATTGCGACGTGGGTGTTGTGTGTTTTCTTGATTTTTTGTAGGAAATGGGTCTTATTTTATTCAATCAAGTGTTGCCACGTTGCCAATAATTTTTGATGTTTATCGATGTTTTCAATTTCTATATTATCGTTAATTCCACGTAAGATGTTTTTAAAATGGCGGACTGGCCGACAGACAAAGTCTTTATAGTCCAGAGGACTGGCGGACTAGCCGACTGACTGACGGACGGACACGCGAACTGGCCGACAAACCGACCGACAAACCGACTAACTCGCAGACTGCCCGACGACCGACAGACTGACTGACAGACGGACACACATACTGTCCGACAGACAGACGACTGACTAACGGACAGACTGACAGACTTCCCGACAAACTGACAAGCTAACGGACTGACTAAAAACTGTAAAAATTCTGAAAGATTAAAAAAACTGTAAAAGCGCTAAAAATGCTTAAAATATCTATAAAATTTCTAAAAAACCTAAATAATAACCTAAATATGTAAAACCTTAAAAATCTTAAAATTCCTAAAAATCTTGAAAATAGAAAATGTCTAAGAAATCATAAAAACCCTTGTTTTTTAGTCTAACACGCAAATTGAGACACGCACAAACATCATCACAGTCGAAAAAAAAAAAAACAAACTATACAACATAGGGCCCTATGTGTAGTAGTTTGTTTCCTTTTTTTTTTTTTTTTTTTGTTTGTAGAAAAATCACACACGCAAATTCTGCCGCACACAAAAACACTCGCAGAGAAAAAAAAAAAAACAATGTAATTATTACAACATTAGGCCTTCTGTTGTAATATTATTTTTTTTTTTTTTTTTTCTATTTTCAGATAAAAGAATGCGCACAGTCAGACAAACATACAGACATAGCCACACACACGCCGACACTCACATAATGGAAAAAAACAAAAACATTATTAAAGAAGAAAAAGAAAAGGAAAAAAAAATGGTAAAAGCTCTCTCTCTCTCTTTCTTTTCTTCCTCCTGTCTTCTACCATTCTTCCTACCGGTTTACCTCTACAACTCTTCTGTCTTTCTGAAAACTATAAAAGTGGGAGGAATGAGAAATTGAAGTACGAACCTGTTTTGATGCGGATTTCCAAGTTTGACGATTTCCGCTCTTTTCGATCTTTGTTATCTCCAGGACTGGGTCCTTCAGAAATCAAACCATTGGCCGCAGACCAACCGCGGGACTGCCATTGCCATTGGAGCGTGACATTTAAAGTGTTGTAAACTGTTACAAAAAGTTTATAAAAGTGTTATAAATTGGGCCCTACTTTTAGAATATGACTATAAATGTACTATAAAAGTCGAAAAGTAGTTTTACGGCCGTCCACACTCGCCCTGCTGCCCTGTCCAGGAGCAATCATTACGCCATTGACCGTACGGTCCTTTCGTTTTGTCGTCGCCCTCGCTCGTTCCCTGCGGGTCGCAGTCCTTCAAAAATACAAAGTTAATGCGAGAAAAATATTGATGGCGAGATGCGGTTGCAGCGGCAAAAAAACCAGCACAACAAAGTGAGCCTAACCAGGGTTTGCCACGCGGCAAATTGGGCCAATAATATCCAGCCAGCTTGGACATTCTTAAATGCCCGCTAAACGTTCGGTGCATTTTTGTCCTCAAAATTATTGGATTTTTCATTTGGATATTTTTGAGGTCTTGGATTTTTTCTGATTTTTTACCCGGTCCTTCCGCCTTGGCGGTCCGAGCGAGTCCCGACAAGCCCGGGTTCGGCGCCACGCGCGACGGGCTGCCGCGTTCCGGCAGGACCAGTTCTGCCTACATGGCGCCATGTTGGCGCCACGTATGCGTTTTCACTGGACGCCGCGGAGAGCTCCTCCGTACTCTATCCAATATTTTGCCACCACGTGGCAGATATGGACGGGGCATCTGCCACGCTGGTGCGCATCTCCTGACCCGCCGCGACCGCCCCTCTCCTCCGATCCCGTCCCTGCCGAGTGGGCGACGGTGGTCTACATGGCGAGCGCTGATTGGAGAACACTCGATGTGACGTGGCATGCTGTTTTATCTGACGTGGCGAGATTTTCTGAAAACGCGTGCAAGCCCTCCGTCGGTTTGTATTCTCTGTGTGGGCATAGCAATGGGGGCTCTGGACCAATAACCTGCTGCCACGTCGACAGATTCAGTGCCCTTCAGCACTAGCCGCGTGGCGCCTGGCACATCTGTTGGCTCCACGTGGCGGCCAGCGACTGGTTGACGATTCAAATTCGTGCATCGACAGTTGGCTGTACGGCACTATCATTGGCACGTTGACTGCCCTCTACATGCGAAAGCTGCAGCCCGCCGTTGAACGATTACTGTTTCCATGCTCGTTTTGTTTGGCTTGAACATCGCATGCGCAATGGTTGGCACCATTGCCATTGGTTGGGGAGGACTCCAATCAGTGGCAAAGACTCGGCGCAGGGAGGGAGGGAAGGAAGGGGCCCCTCTCCGGCGCAGGACAAGGCCGCAGAATTAAAAGCTTCAAAGCGATTTTTTTTTTCCCCCGAATTCTTTTGGTTCCAAAAATTGGCAATGCTGTTGGTTAGTCAACCATTAACCAGCAATGGTTGCTAATGCGGGCCACTCCAATCCTAAGACGCGCAAATTTCGAATTTGATCTTTGACACAATTGGCAGCGTGAGCCATCCATCGTAAACATTGTTTCTGGTGACGTCAAAGTCCAGTCAAGTCAATCAAAGTCAAGCCATATGACTCAGTTCAAATTCTCATTTTTTTACACCATAGAACCGTTGTCCTCCAAACTAGTCTCCGTCTCCCCCCCCCCGCCCGCCTCGGCTAGCGCCTCCGCGAGGTCCTCCTCGTTCCATGCTCTCAAATTTTCCGTTAATTTTCGGAGCACAGACCCCTGTACCCCACTTAGCCACTCGGGAAATTTGAGCACCAACAGCACCAAATACCCAACCACGTAAGCATGCCACGTGGCCCAACCACACGCGAGGGGAATATTCCCTTCCATCCCCCTCAGAATGAAATCCAGGTGTTGACCAATCAGGTACGTCCTGCCAGCTGGCAGATCCGCCTCTGGCTCCACGTCAGCCTTCCCATCGTCCACTAAACTCGCGACAGCTGTCACATGTGGGGCCCACGCAAACGCCACGCTCAGTATGGCAAGTCGCGCCAAAACGCATCCTTCCAAAAACCCCCCCTTTCCGAACCTGTCACCGGACCCATCCCGAGCCTGAAACCAAGCCGGTAGTGTCTTCCGGTACAGAATTTGGACCAGGTTCGTCCCCCCTGTCGTGTTCAGGAGCGCCGCCGACAATCCAGAAGCTTCTAGAACCTTCCAGAAGGCCTCTACCATTGACCACTGTTGACCGCGAAGCTTTGGCTTCTGGGCCTCCTCTCCCTCTCCCTCTCCCTCTCCCTCTCTCACCTTCCTTTTTCGTCCCCCTCCCTCTCCCGCTATTCTAACTAAAATCCGTAATATTTCATCGCATATAAACGCAGGATCATGCATCAGTACGGCCGCCCGGATGTAAAGGCCGCCCGGTTCCAGCACCGACCCCTTTCCATGTGCAGAATTCAGTCCTGTTCCGTTACCCAACAGCGCGCCGACACCTGTCTCCCACTCCGCCTCTCCTGCCCTCCCCTTTCCATGCTCCAGTTTCCGTAAATCCTCTGCTGACGGGCCCAACCGACCCTCCCCCGTTCCATGCGTCTCACCGTTTAACGGTCGAACGACATTTGTGAGCCATGGATTGGGCGGCCCCAGCGCACGTGTGAAGCAGCTTCTGAGAAGCTGCGCCATGGCCTCCCTGTCCGCTCCGCACGTGTGAGCCGCCGCCGCCGTCACAATGGCCGAGTGCCGAGGTCGCATCTTGACCGTCCACAGGGCGGAGATCGCGGGGGTCGACGGCCACAGACTCGCGGCCGCCGTCCTTTCAAGGAGGGGCCCTGCGACTCCCAATAACGGAACGGAGAACTCTCCGTTGAGCGTAATTGTGAGGGACATGAAGAGGAGGAGGGCGAGAGGGAGAGTTACGGAACTGCTGCCGTCGACAGCGCCTGCATAGAAACTCAATTTTGAGTGTCAGCCAAAATCTGGAGCTTTTTAAAAAACCAGATAAAGTCAAACCCAGTCAAATTAAAAAAAAAAAAAAAAAAAACAGGAAATTGTATGACCCCAATATCCCATAGAACCCATTTACTATACCCCGTTTAACTACGTGTTATCCTCTGGTTAGGAGCACAAGAGGCAATTTCAATTTTCTAAAGTCTAAGGGGCCATAAAAGTTAAGGGATTTCAGTTACCGGTGACTGAACTGGCACATGTGACTCCGGCGTGGAGCAGTACGGACCGGATCTCGGCATCGATCAATGGGAGAGCGCCACCTGGACTCGGCCAATCAACGCCATTGGCTGTACCCGGTCGCCAGCTGCCACGTGTCGCTTCGGCGCATAAGAACGTGCCAAGTGGCGCAATGCAGGCGGGCACGAGCTCCACCAAATCGCGCAGACCTGCCCGCCGCAGAAAATTAAAAAAAAATAAAGGACAGGTTTTGGGAGGGGTGAGAGGGGGCAGGTTTGCTGTCTGGGAAGAGAAATGCTTGGCTTTTAGAGAGGGGAGTGGGGGGGAGAGAGTGAGAGAGAGAGAGGGGGGGGAGAGAGGGGGACAGAAAGTTGGGGGGGAGAGAGTGAGGGGGAGAGAGTGAGAGAGAGAGGGGGGGAGAGAGAAAGAGAGAGTGGGAGAGAGAGGGGGAGAGAGGAGAGAGGGGGAGAGAGAAAGAGAGAGAGGGAGAGAGGGAGAGAGAGAGAGGGGGGAGAGAGAGGGAGAGAGTGGGAGAGAGAGGGGGAGAGAGTGAGAGAGGGGGACGAGAGAGAGGGAGAGAGAGGGAGAGAGGGGGGAGAGAGTGAGAGAGAGGGGGGAAGAGAGAGAGGGAGAGAGTGGGAGAGAGAGAGGGGGAGAGAGAGAAAGAGAGAGAGTGGGAGAGAGGGAGAGAGAGAGAGAGAGAGGGGGAGAGAGAGGGAGAGAGGGGGAGAGAGAGGGAGAGAGTGAGAGAGGGGGACGAGAGAGAGGGAGAGAGAGGGAGAGAGGGGGGAGAGAGTGAGAGAGAGGGGGGAAGAGAGAGAGGGAGAGAGAGTGGGAGAGAGAGAGGGGGAGAGAGTGAGAAAGAGAGGGGGGAGAGAGTGAGAGAGAGCGGGGGGAATAGAGAAAGTGGGAGAGAGAGAGGGGGGAGAGAGTGAGAGAGAGCGGGGGGAATAGAGAAAGTGGGAGAGAGAGAGGGGGGAGAGAGAGAGCGAGAGATTAACTTCACCTGCAACTGCTTCCCGTGACGAAAGCTTCCCCGCAGAGAGAGCCGCCAAAACTGCTTCCCCCACATCAGGTGTTTTCAACATAACTTCCCAAATCGAAATTTTCCGCTCCTCTAACTCAAACTTCTTTTTTTGAAACATAAATTTGAGCAATCTCTCCACCACTTCATCGTTAAAACTCGAATTCAAGTTCGAATTAGGTCTAGAATTGGGGCTATTTTTTGGGCCATCGTCGCCTTCCGCCGACTCGCCGCAACTCTCTGCAAACTGAAGGGCCTGAAAGTTCGGAAAGTCGGGCAGCCGGAAAAGTTTTGGGGCCTGCCCGTCAGGTCGCTGATTGGCCGCGAGCGACAGCTGGCGGTTTCGGATTCGCAGGAGAGCCGGAATTGACGCTCTGACGCCGCCGAAATTTTCGAAATTTTCGTCGGGAAAAAGACGAACGTAATTATGAGGAAGGAAACTTCCGTGATGAAGGTGGAAAAGCAAAAGGGTCGAAAAATTAAACGCATTTTTCCCATTTGGAATTTCTTCAACATTATTATTATTAGTATTATTATTTACTGGAATTCGACCGAAAACTTCTGCGATTGCCATAATTGAGGTTGCGAGTTCGGGTATCTGCAAGCACAGTCAACGAGAAAAGTCAAGAGCTCATAAGGTTAAAAACAATAAAAAAAAAAGAGTTAAAGGGTCAAAGGTTAGGAACGAAAAAAAAAAGGATATGGAAAACAAATATACAAAAAAGGGAGGGAGGACATTCTTTTTTTTTTTTCTTACTGACCGCTCCGTGCAAGCAAAAAATTTGAAGGTTCTGAGGCTGAGAAATCGCTCCGAGAATTGTCGACAAAATTCCCGCCTGCTTCAATAGGGCCGAAGATGTAAATATTTTCTTTTCGTCCTCGGGCAGCTCTGGGGCCAAAGGCGGCGACAAAAACCGCAATATAAAGCGGACGACGTGCTCCTGCCCGGAAAAAATACACATGCAAAAAAAAAATATATACATATATATATATATATAACAATGGAATGTGAGAAACAGATGAAAGGGGAGCGTTCGAAAAACATGAATAGATGGGGTACAAATGGGGTATAGCGGGCAACCTGAATATTCCAACTCGAGGAGAGGGAGGCCCCGCACAGGGCGGCAGCAATGCCGCAGTGCATGTCCTCCGTGCCACGTGTCGCCATCTCAATGGCCTGCTCCAACTGCTGCACGCTGCACTTGACCACTCCCTCCCTCTGCCCCTCTGTCAGAGAGAGAGAGAGAGAGAGAGAGAGAGAGAGAGAGAGAGAGGGGGGGGGAATGGGGAAGAAAGGGGGGAGGGAGAGAGAGAGAGGGGAGGGGAGAAGGGCGGAGGAGAGAGCGGGGGGAGGGAAAGCGAGGGAAGGGGGCAGACAGAGAGAGAGGGAGAGAGTTAGGGAGAGGAGAAGGGGGTGGAGAAAGCGGGGTGGGGAAGGAGAGAGAGCGAGAGAGAGAGAGGGGGGGAGAGAGAGAAAGGGGGGAAGAGAGGGAGAGAGAGGGAGGGGAGAAGGGGGTGGAGAAAGCATGGGGGAAAGGAGAGAGAGAGGGAGAGAGAGAGAGGGGGGGGAGAGAGAGGGAGAGAGAGGGAGAGAGAGAGAGAGGGGGGGAGAGAGAGGAAGAGAGCGAGAGACAGGGGGAGAGAGAGAGGGAGCGAGAGAGAGGGGGGGAGAGGGAGGGAGAGAGAGAGAGAGAGAGAGCGACCACCTTTGCGCGGGATCATTAGCAAGCGCTGTTCGGAGCGTCGGAGTGAGCCCTGCCCCCTCCAGCAGATGCGTCCACGCGGCGCCAGGTGGCGGCCCGGGATTGGCCGCCGGGATTCCCGGAGGCTGCAGCAGCGCTATTGGCCGCATAAAGACAAGAGCGGAAGCTTCTAGAAGGCCCCGACCGACACACGCCTCGAGGAGGAGGTCCCTGAGGCTGCCACCTGGCAGGCCCTCCCCCGCCTTCGCCCTTAAAGCAATTAATCGAACTCCCTTTCCATGCACTTTTACTGATTCCAGTTTTGGCCTTTTCTAGGGGAGGCAGCATTTGGGGGAAGTATTGTCTTTTCTGGGGATGGTATTGTTTTGGCAAATTTTGTCTTTTGTGGGGGGAGGCATCCTTTTATATATGGAATTTGTCAATGCTGAGGAGGGATCATTTGAGTCAGTATCGGTTTTTGTCTTTTAGTGGGGAAGGTGTTACCTCGCCCTGTTCCGGGCGGCAAGAGCTCCTCCAAATCTCCGTCTCCGTCGACTTCACTTAATTGCGCTGCCGCGTGATTGGCTCGCGCGATGACAGGTGGCGGCGGGACGAGCAAGGTGGGAAAATGACAAAGGAGCTCCAGGCTGGACCTCAGCGCCCTATTAATGGCTGCCGCGTCGTCTTCTGGGGGAGGTCCATCTGTCCTCCCCGTGTGGCGGCGGATGACGTCAGCGATGGCGGCTGGAATGATGCAGAGCGCGACACTGAGGCGTGCTGACGTGTGCATATGGGGGGGCTCCGGTTTGCCCTGCAAAGGGGGATTTTCGATTGTAGAAAAAAATAAGAAAATAAATAAGTAAATAAATAAATAAATAATGTAAGAAAGTAAGCAATGGGTTGGTCACTACTGCTTGAAAGGATACTTTGCTTCACTTTGAAGAGTTTGGCAGGTGCCAGGTGGCGGCGGGAGCAGTGAGAAGGCAGTGAGAGAGACGTGGAGGGAGAGGGAGTTGCAAGAGAGAGAGAGAGAGAGAGAGAGAGAGAGAGAGAGAGGCTCTCACTCGCGTGACGTGACGGAGCGCTGCGAGCCACACTGCGAGGAAGGTGCGGAGCCACGTGGAGGAGAGGGAGCGGTGCAGCGACAGGATGACACCTGGCACCGCCTCCCACAGGATGAGCAGACTCGCTGAGAGAGAGGGAGAGGGAGAGGGAGAGGGAGAGGGAGAGGGAGGGGGGAGAGAGAGGGGAGAGGGAGAGAAACTAGACATAGAAAGAGCGAGGGGAAGTGGGAGGAAAAGAAGGGATGGGAGGGAGGGAATGGCAGAGGGGAGAATGGAAAGTGAGAGAGGGAGGGAGGGAGAGAGAGAGGGAGACATATGGGAGCATATGTGCAAAAGGAAATTGTTGAAAAGGTTTGCCGCACAATTTATCGCTTCTTTTTACGTAAAACTTTGTTTAGACCATGACCCATCCGGGGGCCCTTTCCATCCTGAACCCTGAAACCGTCACTCCAAAACCCTCAGCCGTACACTTCGTCCCTTCGTCCTAAACCCTGACCTTCAACCCTAACACCTTACCACTACCCCCTAAACCCTGAATCCTTATTCCTAACCCCTAAACCCTACCCCTACCCCACTACGTCCTACACCCTCGACACTAAACCCTAAAGCACTGAAACCCTAGCCTTAGCCCCTACCCCCTCAACCCTACACCCTACCCCCCTGCGCCCTACATCCTCAATCCTAAACCCTAACCCCTACCCCATACTTCCTACACTCAACACCCTCAACCCTACACCCTACAACCCTAGCCATAGCCCCTACCCCCTAAACCCTCCACCCTACCCCCTACACTTTACACCCTCAACCCTACACCCAACGACCCAAGCCCTAGCCCCTACCCCCTAAACTCTACCCCCTGCCCCCTTATTCCCTACACCCTGAACCCTAAAACTCTAGCCCTAACTCCTGCCCCCTCCTCCCTTCCCTCTAAACCCTAAACCCTTTCCCCCACCTGCCCCCTCCTCCCTTCTCCTTAAAACCCTAAACCCTTCCCCCCCCCCCACCTGCTCCCTCCTTCCTTCCCCCTAAAACCCTATACCCATCCCCCCCCACCTGCCCCCTCCTCCCTTCCCCCTTGAACCCTAAAC
>CM074813.1:409586-424280 GCA_037447605.1 Zygnema circumcarinatum | reverse complement strand
GAGGGGGGGAGGGGGAAGACAGAACAGAAAGAGAGAGCCAGGGGAGGGAGATAGACACATTAGAAAGAGAGAGAGGGAGACACAGAGAGGGGCCCCATGCTTTGGCTATTGCTGAAGGTACAACCTACGTCTCAGGCAAATCAACTCGCTCACCCATTCCAACTCCCGCTTCCACTCTCCGTCCCTCCCTCGTCCACTATCCCTCCCCCTCCCCTCCCTCATCGTCTCCTTCCGTGTGCCTGCCTCCTCGTTCGCACCTCCTGCTTTTTGCCCCACTCTCCCTCTCTCCCTCTCCCTCCCTCCCCATACCAGAGAGTGACCTCACCTCATCGAGAACTATGCGCTCCCACTTGACAGCATGCAGCACGGAGTGTCCTCCTTCTCCCTCTCTCCCTCTCTCCCACTCCGTCTCCTCCACAGCATAGTCTAGGGCCTCCTTCAGGTCCTCCTCACTTAACTTTTTTCCCCTGCCCGAATGTTTTCTTGCCCTTTTTCCACCACTAGTTTTTCCCCCTCTCCAGCCTTTTTTCCCTGCCCCCTTCTCTTCCCTTTCCTCCTCTTCACTCGTTTCCTCATCCAAAACCTTTTTCTTTGTGTCGGAAATTTTTTTCTTCTTTTGCCCGGACGACTCTACTCCCTTTTTTTTCTCTGTTTTCTGCTGTTTTTCACTTCTTTTTGCGTCCGGCCCGCAGAAAAACCTTTGGTGCACAACGAGCCGGTCAGGATAAAATTTTCTGCCACACCATTTACATTCTTTTTTGTCGGGCATCACATGCTTTCGGTGCTCCCCTTCAACGATTGCATAAGTCGATAAAACAACGTCGAATTCTGATAGGGTCGCCAAATCTATGGCTCGTTTTGGACCATGATAAACCAAAACCTATTAAAAAATAATAATAAAAAGAAAACAAAGACCCAATTCATCAACTTCTGCACGAATCCATCAAATGGTTGATAAATTTCATATGAATGACTTTATAATACTGCTGTTTCTTTACTTTAAGGGGATGGGATGGAACAGGGGAGAGAGAGGCACAGAAGGAGAGAGAGAGAGGAGGAGAGAGAGAGAGAGGATCGACCTTCACGCTTCCCGGAGCCGTGAAGCGTGCGATCTCCTGCCTCCATTGGATGACGGCCACTAAAGGACAAATCACTAGTGTTGCTTTCACCTGAGGCAGCGCCGGTTTTTCACCTGAAGCTTTTGTCTTACTTGCTGACAAAAGGGGTCCCTGTGGGGCTCTTCCATTCTGAGCATTTGCCACCGTGGCATGACGCCCAGAACTGGCCTCTCCTGGCTTGCCACCTGGCGGCGGCAGAGGTCCAGCTGGCGCGCTTGCATTGGCCGGCGGAGCCTCATTGGACGCCCCTTGTTCCGGTTTTCTGCTCCGTTTGAGAGAAATCATGGGACGAATGACAGGTGTCGCCAATGGGAGGGCGCCAGCTGGCACCGTTGAGAGGGTGCCAAGCGGCAGGGCAGGATTGGCGGAGGCTTCTTCAGGTGCCAGCTGGCGCGCCCGTGACAGGTGTCGCGCTGTGACAATGAGGGAGATAGCTTGAATTGTTTTTCCCATTCCCATTTCATCGGCCAAAATGCCGCCTTTGATTTCGCCTTCTTCCTGCACCCAACCGGAATTAGAGGCGATACATTTAGAAGTTACTTTAGCTACATAATTTCATAAACAAGTTAATCATCAAATAGATAAACAGTTAATTAAACACCAGAAACAAAATACCACTCCCCTTCGCAATTCGAAAAATTTAGAATTGAGGCTTTACCTGCAGGATACTCCAGGCCAGCCACTCCTTCTGGAAAGGCAGAAGAGGCATAAGAAGCTCCGGCGGAGGCTCCCTCTCTCTCACGGCCTCCTTCCCTCTCCCACTCCACTCCTCCTCCCTCCCCTCCTCCAGTGCCTTCTCTCTCTCCTCCAGCTCTATCTCCCAATCCTTCTTCTCTCCATCATGCTCCTCTCCCTCCAACCGCTTCTCTCGCTGCCACTTCGCTTTCCTCTCCGTCTTTCTCCTTCCTCCTCCTCCCTTCCTCCCCCTTCCACTCCCTCTCCCGCTCCCTCTCCTTCTCCTTCCCCTCTCTTTCTCACTCTCCTCTTCACTCTCTACCACCGTCTCACTCTCGTCCTCACTATCCTCTTCCATCTCTTCCGTACTCTCCGCCTCACTCTCCTCCCTCCCACCCCTTCGCCCCCTCCCTTCCCCGTTTGCTTCTCCTTTCCGTCTCCCTCTCGCCTTCTTTCCCTGCCTCTCCTTATCCTCCTCCGCCTCCTTCGCCTCCTCCTCCATTCTACCTCTCCCTCTCCCTCTCCCTCTCACCCTCTTCATCCCCCTCTCTTCCTCCTCGTCCTCCTCCTCCTCCACCTTCTCCTTGCTCCCTCTCCCTCTCCCTTTCCCTCTCACCCTCTTCATCCCCCTCTCCTCCTCCTCGTCCTCCTCCTCCTCTACCTTCTCCTTGCTCCCTCTCCCTCTCCCCCTAACTCTCACATTCTTCTCTCTTCCTCCTCTCTCCCGGCCCCTCCGCCTCTCCCTCCCCTCATCTCTCTCATTTTCTCCCCCTTCCTGCTCTTCTTCCCCCTCCTTTTCTCCACCCTCTTCCTCCTCTTTGACCTCTTCCTCCACCTCGTCCCTCTCCCTCCCTGCTCCTCTCTTCCTCTTTCTTCCTTCAATTCTCTCTCTCTCTCCCTCTCCTTCTCCGTCTCCCCCTCCCTCGCCCTCTCCCTCTCCCTCCCCCTTCCTTCTGACGCCTCTCTCCATTCCCGCCCTTCTCCTTCCCATGCTGCTTTTCTTCGATATCACCTCGCTAATGTGTTACTCTTTTTATCCCTTTTTTTGTTTAAATGAATCCTTTTAATCAATGGCGCCCTCTCCCAGTGCTTCTCTCAAGTCCCTTCCAAAGCCCTGCAGGAATTGGCCCTCTGCTTCAGGAAGACGAGCAGGGGAGGAGCAACATACTAGTACGGATATGCTTAGACTGCAAAAGTTTCTTTTCCGCATATTAAAAGTGATGTACCAGCGTACGACATACCACATGTTATGTATATCCGCGACAAAATGATGTATCGGATGGTCATAAAGGTGGAAAAGGTGATGCATTGAGGGCGTACGAATATGTCGGTGGGTTGCGGCTCCTTCACGCTACGCCCACCAATTGGCTGTGAACCTTACGGTTGTATGTGAATTTAACCCGAGCCAGTCCGCTAGGAGCACTGACCACTGCGTCCACGGCGCTCAAGTACGGAACTTCTGGAATCCAACGGCTCTCGTATGAGCCGTACAGATTCCAACGGCTGTACGAAAGGTCCGGATTTACGGAAATGACCCGCATGTACTTACTATTTAACAGCCGTTACGGGTTTTCGTTCCAGTTAGGAAGCAAGTTACAAGGGGCCGTTCTACTTCGTCGTTACTATCGAACAGGGAAGCATATGCGACCCCGTCACAGTTCCAGTTCTTCGAACGACAAACGCGTTTCGGAGGAACAAAGAAATAGTTACTGATGAAGGCCGACCTTCGCGGACGTTTCCGGATTGCAGATAACGCCTTTCCCCGATGACACCTGAATGTAGTTATATGGCGAAGTTACCTGGAGACTTCCGACGACGTTAGCCTAGGCATAAGGAACGTGTAGGCTGACGGGAGGCTGACGGACGAGCGGCTCCCACGAAATGCAAGAGGGAGAGAGAGAGAGGGGAGGCAGCTCGCACGAAGAGGGAGAGGAGACAGAGAGAATTTCGGGGATACATAAAGTAGAATAGAAACGATGTATAGCGAAGGAATCAAGGAAAAGGGGTCGACTTGAAGGAGGCTTTAGTGTTGGACTTTCTTAAAGATTTAAACCCGTCGGATTAGCTTGTAGCGAGGGAGAAAGAGCAGAGAGGTAGAGAGGTAGAGAGAAGGAAAGCGAGGAAGAGGAATATAGGGGGGTAAAGTGGAGAAGCGAGCGAGCGAGCGGAGACGAGAGTGAGAGGGAGAGAGAGAGAGAGAGAGAGAGTGAGGGGGGGGGGCGATGGCGATGATAGAGCTGACGGAGTGGGGCGGAGCGGCGGCCAATCTCAAGTGGCCAGCTGTCGTGGCGCTTGCTTCGCAGCTCCTCTACTTCGTGGTCAGCTCGTCTCTCTCTCTCTCTCCCTCGCGCCTCTCTCTCCTTTCTTCCCTCTCTCTTTCCCACTCTCTCTCTCTCATATTGGGCTCTGCTCTTCTCTCCGTTTCCCCTCCGCGCTCTGTCATCGAAACAGCTCAGAAGAAAAGTGTATCACTGTTTCCATTCAATCATCCTTCTATTCTTCTATAAGGAAGTCCATTTATATTTCGTATGCTGAAATCTTACATTTCACCATGTTGTCTTTCCAGCTGCTCCTTTCGGTGGGCCGAGCGCGGTTCAAGCACAGGATCTTCCCTCCGGCCACGAGCGGACACCCCGACTTCGACCGCTTGTTTCGAGTACAAATGAACTTCGTCGAACAATACGTGAGACCTCTCTCCTCGTCCTCCCTCTCCCTCTCTTACCCTCCTCCCCCTCGCGCTCTCTCCCCTCTGTTCTCTTCCCCCCCCCTCGCTCTCTCCCTCTCCGCCCTCTCCACCTTTATGTTCGTGTTCTCCACTGCTCCCTTTCTCTCTCTCACTCACTCTCTGTCTCGCTTTCCTCTTTCTCTCTCTCCCTCTCCCTCTCTTTCTCCTTTGCTCCTTGTCTCTGTCTCTCTCTCCATTCTCCAATCTATCATAAAATTGTCCTCTCTCCACTCCACGACCTCTCTCCCTCTTCTCCCCACTCCTGCTTCCGTCACTCTCGTACCACGTCTCCGACACTCAATCAAACACATGCCATCAATGGAACGCCAGTTCCGTCTAACTGATTCCTTCCAACTGTGTTTCCCTGTGTGTGTGCCTCCCTCCAATGACCGCAGCCTCTCTTCGCCCTCTCCCTCGTCCTCTGCAGTCTCTCCGTGAGCGGCCCTGTGGCCGCCGTCCTGGGCGCCGTCTGGGTCGTGTTCCGCGCGCTCTACTCGTACCGCTACGCCGCGCGGAAAATGGCCAAAGATATTTTTCTCTATACGGTCCCGCAGTACTTGGCGGTGCTCCTCATGTTTGTGCTGCCGGTCGTGCGCTCATTCTTTTGGGCGGCATGAAGTTGACCCTCCGAAATTAAGGCATGTGCGGCATTTTGTAACACGGGTAGCGCGGGTTTAGAACAATGATCTCGTGGTTCCCCATGATGATTTTGTCCTTGTACATTTGACGGCGTCGCCATTGTGAGATCAATGCTACATTAGCCGTTTGATTAAGTTGTAAGGTCTTGCAAGAATTGCGCAGACAAGTTTTTTGTCTTGAACTGAATTAACCGTCACTTTTTCTGTTAACATAGTGTGGTTGGTTTATGGTGATGGTGATGATGCTGGCAACTGTAGTTGTGACAAGGACGAACCACTTTACTATGGTACTGTCTGTTTACGGTAATGTATTGAAATTCCCAACAATAGTTGAGCTGTGGGTGCAGCGCTCGTGGGGTGCCCCTAGCGCGTTGGCGCTGATAAAGTCCACAGGATGGTGGTTAAGTTTACAGCCGAGCGGTGAGAAAAGTGCGAACTGCCAACAACTTTCTCCATCGCAAAGAGATAGGGAGTGGGAGAGAGAGGAGTGGGAGAGGGAGTGGGAGAGAGGACGGGAGTGAGAGGAGGTGAGAGGAGGGGAGGGAGGGACAGAAGGGAAGTGGATAGTAGTGGGAAAAAGGTAAGGGGTCAAAGAGTGAGGGAGGGAGTGAGAGGGGGAGAGGGAGGGAGTCAGCGAGAGAGCGGCCGGGGGAAGACCGAGGAAGGGGAAAGGGAAGAGACAGGAGGAGGGTGAAGAGATGGAGAGGACAGAGACTGTGGTAGGGTCGAGCCGCAAGAGGGAGGGAGTGGGGCAGGGGAGTGGTGGGCATCAGCCAAGGGGGGAGACAGAGCCCAACACTTCCCAAGTAATTTAGGGTTTCCTTACTCCTTTACCCTCCATGCCCACAGTATAGTCACTTAGCACGTTTTCTAAAAAACTAGATACAGAGAAGGTGTCCGTGGCGAGCCTTATATGCCGTCAATTGAGTTCGGCTATAAGCTATGAGGACAGTCACAGTAAAGTTTTGTGTATACAGTAACCGCCTTCGACAGGTTATTCTGTAAACATTTTGGCTAGAGGGGTTTTAGGGTTCCCTAAAGCTGTCAAGGTGAAGGTTAACAGACATTTAACAGCTGCGCTATACAAGAAACCCACACACAGCAAGCATCATCAGCTTGCAAAGGTCTCCATCACCCTTGTCATCATTTCGGTTCAGCATCATCATCATAAACCAACTACATTATGTAGACAGAAATGTTGAAGGTTTATCCAGTACAAGACAGACTATTATCCGTGCAATCCCTTCAAGAGCTGAAAACTTAATCAAATTAATTACAAGCATATGTTTGCCCTAAACCCGCGCTACCCGTCTTATAAAATACCACACATGCCTTAATTTCGGAGGGTCAAGTTTAAACCGCCCAAAAGAATGAGCGAATGACCGGCAGCACGAACATGAGGAGCACCGCCAAGTACTGCGGGACCGTATAGAGAAAAATATCTTTGGCCATTTTCCGCGCGGCGTAGCGGTACGAGTAGAGCGCGCGGAACACGACCCAGACGGCGCCCAGGACGGCGGCCACAGGGCCGCTCACGGAGAGACTGCAGAGGACGAGGGAGAGGGCGAAGAGAGGCTGCGTTCGTTGGAGGGAGGCACACACACATGGAAACACAGTTGGAAGGCATCAGTTAGACGGAACTGGCATTCCATTGATGGCATTTGTTTGATTGAGTGTCGGAGACGTGGTACGAGAGTGACGGAAGTAAGAGTGGGGAGAAGAGGGAGAGAGGCCGTGGATGGAGAGAGAGGAGAATTGTATGATAGGTGAGAGAGTGGGGGAGAGGGTGGAGAGGGGAGAGAGAGATGGGGGGCAGAGAGAGAGAGAGGAGAGGGGAGTGAACGAGTGGGTGGGGAAAGCAAGAGGGGGGTAGGGAGAGAAAGAGGGTGAGAGAGGGAGAGAAGAGAGCGAGTGAGAGGGTGGAGGGAAGAGGAGGAGGGAGAGGAGGAGGGAGAGGGAGAGGGGGAAGAACGAGAAAACTCTCACGTATTGTTCGACGAAGTTCATTTGTACTCGAAACAAGCGGTCGAAGTCGGGATGTCCGCTCGTGGCCGGAGGGAAGATTCTGTGCTTGTACCTCGCCTTGGCCAACGAACCAAGCAGCTGAACATGCAACATGCCGAAACATAAGATCTCAGCATACGAAAACTAAACGAATTGGTTCATCGAAGAAGGATGAAATGTAAGCTGTGATAATTGCGTCTGAGCTGTTTCGATGACAGAGAGTGGAGGGGGCATGGAGAGAAGTGGAGAGCCCAATATGAGAGAGAGTGTGGGGAAGAGGGAGAGTGGGAAAGAGAGAGGGAAAAAATGAGCGAGAGAGCGATCGCAAGGAGGGAGAGAGAGAGCGAGAGAGAGAGAGAGAGAAGAGCTGACCACGAAGTAGAGGAGCTGCGAAGCAAGCGCCACGACAGCTGGCCACTTGAGATTGGCCGCCACTCCTCCCCATTCCGTCAGCTCTATCATCGCCATCACCACCCCCCTCTCTCTCTCCCTCTCCCTCTCTCTCCCCTCACTCCCCGCACTCTTCCCTCCCTCCCTCCGGCAGCCCTACTTCACCTGTCGCTCACCCTCCTATTAGTAGCCTCTAGTGTCGACCTATCCAGCCGCGTCGTCGTTTCCGTACATTAGAAGCTTCCGGGCAACCGGCGTCAGAAGAACCTATCTCCGATAATACCTTCCTTCCACTCGTGGTTTTCTGACACTGACGTCATCACTATAATACTGAAATATCGAAATATATCGGCGGCAGCCGATCGCTGTCCGGACATTCCTGTTTTACTTCCAGTGACACTGTTCAAAATATCGCCAGTAAGTCAAATAATAAAACAAGTACATCGCAAATCAATAATTTTTTCTCTTGAATGTACTCGTTATAAACAACCTTCCAATTTTCCACAATGATTACGTGGCGTAATCGTGGTCGTCGATCGTGAACGTTGGACGGATCCTGACCGTCGAATGTTGAACCGGCTCCAGGACGACCCTAAATCTATGCGCCCTGTTGAGCGTTCTCAGTAAAGAACGGAACGGAACAAACAAGGACAAGGAAAAGCTCGTTTCTCTGTTGTTTGTCTGAACTTGTTCCTGTGAAAACCGAACTGCGGCTCTATGCGTGCACGCTGTCGACAGATTTGCGTTGCTCTTTCAGCATGGAGCCGCAACCATGGAAACGTTGTTCTCCAACGGAACAGCACTCATAGGATGGGCATCGTCTTCATCTCCCTGAACCCTAAAATCCTTCCCTCCTGCTCCACCCTCCTTCCAAAACCCTGACCACGACCAATTTCCTGAACCCTAAACCCTGGATCTCAACCCTAGACCCTAAACGCTAAACCCCAAACCCTAAGCTCTATGCCCTAAACCCTAAAGCCTAAACCCTAAGCCCTACCACCTTAGCCCTGAACCCTAATCCAAACCCCTCAACTCTAATTCCTCAGCCCTAATCCCTGAACCCTCCTCCCTTCCCCTCCCTCCTCAAGCCATGGCGGTAACCGCCACCCTCCTCCCTTCTGCCGCCCGACTCCCCTCCATGGCCGCCTTCCGCATCTTCCCCCTTAGTTCCTCCTCCTTTATCTGCCACGTGGCTTCCTCCCTCACCGCCAGACCTCTCTCCTCTCTCCCTTCCCTCTTAAACCCTAAACCCTCTTCCCTCCTCCCTCCCCCTTCCCCCTCCCCCTTCCCTCCCTCACCCTGGAGCTCCGCCTACTGCCATGCCATGCCATGCGGACGCCATGCCCGCCATGGGCATGACTGTGGCGTCAAAAGGAGGGGCATGGCCGTGGCCATGGCCATGGCGGAAGGACGAGAGAGAGGGGGAGAGGAGAGGGCGGCCGTGTTCTGGGACTTGGACAACAAGCAGCCCAACGAGGCGCCGCCCGCGGAGGTGGCGCTGCGGCTGCGCCAGCTGGCGCTGCACTTTGCTGACGTGGTGGACGTGCTGGCATACGCCAATCGGTGGGTGACACGTGGCACGTTGCTGTGGAAGCTGGGGGGGAATGTGTGGGGGTTGCAGTGGTGTATGGGATGTGGATGGGCAGTTGAACATTGAACATGAACACTGAACATGAGCATTGAACATGCATTGAACTTGAACATTGAACGCGAACATTGAACATGCATTGAACATGAACACTGAACATGAGCATTGAACATGGGCATTAGACATGAGCAATGAACATGAGCATTGAACATGCATTGAACATGAACATTGAACGCGAACATTGAACATGAACATTGAACATGAACATTGAACATGAACATTGAACATGAACATTGAACATGAACATTGAACATGAACATTGAACATTGGACAGTGAACAAGCAACCAACAAGGCTACATTCAGACCTTGAATCACCAAATAGCCCAAGAAACGTACTCATTTCCTTTTTTCCATTGTGTGTTCCCCGTGATTCTATTCAGACATGCTTTCAATTGGGTTCCGGAACGAGTCCGGCGAGAACGAATATTAAAAAAGCAACAGGAGGAGATGGAGCGGAGGGGCCTTTTGCTGCCGGAGGAGCCCTACCGCTGTGGGCTCTGCGGGGCATATTTGAAAACTGCAGTGAAATTGAAAGCACATTTTAAGAACTTGCATGAGAGGGAGCAGCAGAAGAAGGTGAACCATATGAAGCAGGTGAGCCCAAGGTGAGAATATCTTCATGGCTGCTTGAGGGGGAGGGGAGAGAAAAGGATGGGGGGAGAGCGGGTGAAGAGAGGGAAGGTGGAGAGAGAGGGTCAGAAGGGTGGTAGGGAAATGGGGCGGGAACGAGAGGCGAAGGACGTGAGGGACGTCAGGAGAACTGAGAGAGAGGGAGAGATAGAGACAGAAAGTGAGAGAGAACGAGAGAATGAGAAACGGAGAGAAAGAGAGAGAGCGAGAGATGTGGAAGAGGAGGAGAATGGAACGAATGTGGCTCAGGTTGAAAAGAGAGAAACGGCAGGGAAGTGCTTTTGGAGTGGAGGAATCATAGGAGAAACGACCAGAAATGAGAAGCAAGATAGGCGAGAGGCATAGGGAGAGAGAGGGAGGGAGAGGGAGAGGGAGGGAGAGGTAGGCAGAGTCCACAAATCAACAATCTAGCTGTTTTGACCTCTCCATGTACCGTTTTCCGTGGCAGCCGACGGCGAAAGCTTATTGACAAATATCGGGAAAAGTCGATCCGATATGCGGAAGCTGCAAAGTCTGTTTTGACCCCAAAATCGGGATATGGACTGATGGGGGAACTGAGGAGAACAGGGGTCCATGTGCGACTCGTCAGCGATGCACCGGAGGTGAAAATTTTCCATTTCTTTGGTGAAAAAATCATCGTGAAATCACTGAATTGAGTTTTTTTCTTTTTAATTTCAGAAAGTCGACGGATATCCATGTGACGGAGAGTTCCGTGGTTTTAGTCATGTGTGTAACTAAAGGAGCTTCCTGTTTTCCCTCCTCTCTGAAGGCAGCTTTCTTCCATCACTCACGTTTCTCTCTCTGTTTTCCTCTCTCTCTCTCTCTCTCTCAATCTATCAGTTCCTCTCTCTCCCTGTTTTTTGCCATCACATCTTCGACCTCCCCCTCCTCCTCCCCTTTTCCTCTTAATGGATAAAGTGAAACCCTAATTCTCGCCCTTTTCCTCATAAAGTTTTTCAGGCAGCGGACGAAGCATTAATGAAGGACATGACTGCTGCAATCAGAAGCCGCCAGGTCAGCGCAATTTGTCTTATCTCAGACGACAAAGGATTCTCCGAAATTCTTCGGTGGGCAAAAGCCAATGGCGTGCTGACACTTGTCGTCGGAAACGCCTTTGCTCTGAGAGTGAGCCCCACTTGCCAAAGCAAAGTCCTCTCTCTCTCCCCTCTCTCTCTCTCCCTATCTATCTCCCTCCCTCTCTCCCCCCTCTCTCTCCCTATCTCTCTCTTCCCCCTTTCTCTCTCCCTATCTCCCTCTCTCCCTATCTCTCTCCCTCCCTCTCTCCCCCCTCTCTCTCCCTATCTCTCTCTTCCCCCTTTCTCTCTCCCTATCTCCCTCTCTCCCCCTCTCTCTCTCTCCCCTCTCTCTCTCCCTATTTCTCTCTCCCCTCTCTCTCTCCCTATCTCTCTTCTCTCCCACTCTCCCCCCTCTCTCTCCCTATCTCTCTCCTCCCCCTTTCTCTCTCCCTATCTCCCTCTCTCCCTATCTCTCTCTCCCCCCTCTCTCTCTCTCTCCCTATTTCTCTCTCCTCTCACTCTCTCCCTATCTCTCTTCCCTCCCACACTCCCCCCTCTCTCTCCCTATCTCTCTCCTCCCCCTTTCTCTCTCCCTCTCTCCCTCTCTCCCTATCTCTCTCTCCCCCCTCTCTCTCTCTCCCTATTTCTCTCTCCCCTCACTCTCTCCCTATCTCTCCCTATCTCTCTCTCGCTCTTTCTCCTCCCTCGCTCCCCCTACCTCTCCCTATCTCTCTCTCGCTCTCTCTCTGTCTCCCCTCTTCCTTGCTTTCTTTCTCTCTCCCCAGGGCAGCCTGTGACTTGCAGCTGCATTCAGAGAGTGAGCTCTGCTTGTGGAAGTAGCGGCAAGGCAAAGTTAGGGCCATTTTTGAACCATTATTTCTTTTTGGATGTATTCGGTCACATGATTCCTGCACCTTTGTTTAATCTTTTTGTTTTTGCTTTGTCCTTTCTTGTGTTTTTGGAAGGAAGCAGAAATCTGCCGATCTGTTCTTTTCATGGGACGATGTTGTGAGTGGGCGGGCGGCAATGGTGGCCCAATCAACGCTTGACAGGTGGCGCAATAGGAGGGCTCTGGAAGACGAGCTACAGGACGAATCCGGGTCTGACGACGAAGAAATTTCATTTCAGCCTCCAATTTTGCAGCGCGTAAAAATTTCGCAGTTTGCTGAAGATGAGGAGGAGGGTAGCGAAAACAACCAAGTTGAAAAAATGGGGCAAGAAAGGTTTAGGGGAGATTCGTATTCGGTACGTTCCCATTTCTTGATTATATAGTATTTTACTCTCTCCGGTCCTCCTCTCCTCCTCTCTTCCCTCTTCCCCCCTCTCTCCCCCTCTCTCCCTCCCCCACTCGGTCTTCCCCACCCTCTCCCCCTCGCCTTTCCCCACTCTCTCCACCCCCGCTCTACCCCCTCACTCCCACCCTCTCTCTCTCCCTCCTCTTTCTCCCCCCTTCTCTCTCCCCTCCGTCTCTCCCCCGCTCTCTCTCCTCCCCTCTTTCTTCCCCCCTCTCTCTCCCCCCGTCTCTCTCCCCACCTCTCTCCACCCACTCGCTCTCCCCCCTCTCGCTTCCCCCCTCTCTCTTCCCCCCTCTCTCCACCCCTCCCCCCCCTCTCTCTCCCCCTCCCCTCTCTCCCGCGCTCCCCCCCCCCCGTCTCTTGTCCTCTCTCTCACTCTCTCCTTTCTTTTGTCCCTTCCCAACAGGGAGCCGACCTGTTGAAGCAGTCGTCAGAAGACGAGGACGCGTGGTGGGCGTCCGATAAAGTCCGCCCAAATCGGACGGCGAAGGAAGGCGACTTCTGGACAAGTTATGTCGAGGACGGTGATGATGTCGCGGATGATGATGATGATGATGATGATGATGATGGCGATGATGAGCGAAAGGACAGGTCCCGAAGGTGGGGGGAGGAGGGCGGGCGAGGCTTAGGGCGGACCTAGCACGCACGCCACCTGGGAATGTATTTTAGTATTTTTAATTTTTAATTTTTAATTTTTGGTTTAGAAATGCAATTGATTGTCGAATGGTGTTTTTCAGTTTTTGATTAGAAATGCAATTGATGCTCAAACGCTGCGCAATTCCCCATACCATGAAACGCAAAATTCATAATTTCAGGAATTTTATTTTTGAAAACTGGTCGCAAACTTCAAACTTCATACTTGAGACTTTGAACTTTTCCAGCAGCAGTACTGTATCGAGACATAGCGGTAGGCGATATGAGGACCAGGACGATACTTAAGTCTAACATCGGCAGTACCGACAGCGATATGTTAACGATATCTGCAATACGTACGGTCACCGACAGTACATCGACGGACGGAGGCCGCGGTCAATCGAGAAAACGATCAAAAGGAAAAGAAGAAGGAAATCCGATTTTCTTTGGATTTTAGCAATAGGTCACAAAAACCTTGGCATTTCTCGTTAGCATAAGAAAAACCAAAACTAGTACAATTTTCATTTTATCGTATATCACAATAAGAGTACTTATTCATTTGTGCACTTCTAAGTAGGTGCGGCGTTTTGCGATTATTAAGCTTCATTTAATGAAATCGCAATTTTTCGAATTCAGGTTCAAAAGAGAGCACGTGACGACAAACCGTACAACGATCACAACAAATTTGTACGGTAAAATTTGAGCATAGTGCAGATACGATTCGGGTTCATTAACTATATAAACGACGAAAAACGAACATCTGCTTTTGGCTTAGATCAAATATTTTGTCGTTTTATTGCACTAGTAGACAAGACTTCTCGCCGATGGCCATTGGCCATGTTCGTAGGCTGCGATTCATCAGATAGATACGACACGTGTCGTGGTTTAAGTGGTTACAGGTCATGAATATCGGACAGAAGTCGAATAAAATGGTACGAAAAGGCAACAAACAAGATCTTTGCCGTCCGATCTTGCGGCGACAGCTGGAATCAGGACACAAGTGGGCGGTCAGTTTTGGCAGCAAGCGGAGAGAGCAGACCTGCGGCAGGGCCAACCAACTAATTTTAAAAACATTATATTACTTTCATGGTCTAGAATCCTTTCCAAATCCCTCTAAAACGATGCTTTTGGCTTACGTGGCGTACTCTGAATCGTCAAAGTTTTTTAAAGAACTTACTTGACAATTATCTGGCCCTCACAATTTGGAATCATTCGTTTGCGGGCAGATCCCGCCGGCGTATCTGTCGTCGAAAAACTTTTTTTTTTCTCGGGTAGGAACAGTAACGAATCGGCCTGCCCGGTCCTCGCCCAAAGCCAATCAGAGACCGTCCGTTCGTTGCCCAAAATTTTTACACGTCTCTCGCACGTGTGGTATTTGTCCGTACACTGATCGTTCCAGCCCTAATTTTCTGAGAGCCGATTCAGACGATGATGAGCTCTGCGCAGCATTAGAGCAATTTTCGGCGCATTTTTGGCGAGAAATTTGCAGCATATGATTGTCGAGGGAATATCGGACACGTTCGGGATCGAACCGGGTATCTCTGCATCTTTCAAAGCTGCTTTCCGCCTCAAAATCTGGCTCCTGGTCGAGCTAAGGAGACCAAAACATCAGGATTAGGGTTAGGATTAGCATTTTAGGGTTAGGGTTACAGTGTTAGGGTTTTGGAATCCATGGCGGACCTTCTGCAGGAGACGCTGCAGCGGCTGTGCTCGCGGGAGGGGTGGGGGTACGCCGTGCTGTGGAAGGCCAAGGGCGGGAACCGCCAGTGCGTCCTTTCCTTCCCCTTCCTGCTCCGCTTTTGGGAATTAGCGAATGGAATTACTTGGAGTGCTCGGTAACGGGGAGGGAAAAATGTAACAACAAAAAGAAAACGAGAGTGGAGGGGAGGGAGGAGGGAGGGAGGAGGGAGGGAGACGAGGG
>CM074813.1:370293-381562 GCA_037447605.1 Zygnema circumcarinatum | reverse complement strand
TCTCTCTCTCTTTCTCTCTCCCCCCCCCCCCACCCCCCCCCTCCCTCTCTCATTACCCTATTCTATTACAGAAGGATATCAAAATGCAATACATGAGGAAGGTTCCCGGGAGCTCATTTTGTGAGTGGAAGGGTTCGGCCACTTATTGGTCACTGACTGTCGGAAACCGCTCGGCGGACAAGGTAGCGTGGAGCTATGAGAACCCTTCTACCCCATTTATACCCATTACATCCCACATTGCATTTTATTGTGCTCCTATGGATTTCTGTACTGTTGGAGGAGAAAAAGTTCAACCGCAACCTGGAGGGTTCTATGGGGGTTGGATCACTTCTGATATTGTGGGACCATTCAAGGGAGGTCCAGGGTCTTGGGGATGGTAAGGAAAAGTGTAGCTTAAGCAAGTGAAGGAATTACAGTTTTGGACTTTGTATATTGGTGAGCATTAAGGGTTCCGTGCTGTAACATTAAACTGAAACGATCGTACATTTGGACAAGGATGGTTTATGTTTCCGTTGTTTTAAATTCAATCAGTGTGACTGTACAATATGATGTCGAATGAACTCAACTTTCTAATCAATGATCTGCTCATATCTCGGTCGTCACTTTTAAAGTATGGCAATTTTAAAGCTACCTGCCATACACAGAATCAAAGAAAGCAAAAAACCTAATAATGGACTAAAAGCTACCAAGCTGAGTAGGGAGAGTGGAATCAACTCCACCCCGATTCATTGCCTCCTCTAATTCCACATCACATTTACAACTATGTTTCTGCCGAGCCACCAAGATCAACTCTCCTTTCTCGCTCAAAGGGGATTTTAAATCCTATCCACAGAAATATGACCCACCCTACAAACCCCAATCCTGCAAATACGAACGCCTGAACCGCTTCGCCCAAGTTTTCGCTCATTATCGCCACGAGAAAAATTGTAATTAAATTACCTGAAAGCCCGTCCGTGGCCCAACATTTCAACCATCAGTTAAAAAGTGGGGGACGGGGACAGTCTCATCTTCTTTCTGCAGCGTTCTCCTCTATTATCTCCTGCGTCGCCTCCCTCCCTCCCCTCTCCCTACCTCTCTTCCCCTCCCCTTCCTTCCTCTCTTCTTCAATTCCCACCACATTTCTAGATGAACGCGTTGTAAGAAAATGAAAGACGAGAAAAACACAACAGAAGAGGAAAACTGAATGATTTTTTACGAACCTCCGGTGTCTGTGAGAAGCCAAAACGACGTCACAATGGATGACATGGCGGGGGGAGCCAAAGAATACGCCAGTTCGAGCCCCGTGATACTGAACAGAATTTCTGCAGCCGTAATTACAACATACTGTGGAACTTGCCACAGCATGGAAATGCGTTGGACTGTTGCGACGTCCGATGTGACCAATGAAATGTTCCCAAGCGTCGTTGTCGAGGCCGTCGATCTGTCAATCGCGCATTGCAAAATTCCTGCCATGACGAAGGAAAGGGCGCATAGAAACATGCCGACGATGATTCTACGGAGCGGGTAGAGAGAAAAGATCGTCCTTTCGAGGGAGGGGTAAATGCAGCCGTTGAAGAGAGGTATGAAGAGGAGGATACCGACCGCGTTGATCGTCTGTAAGCAAAGGAAGGGGGTAGAGAGAGTTGGAACAGGAGGAGAGAGGGGGGAGGGAGAGGACAGGAGGGGGAGGAAGAGCGGAAGTGAGGAGGGGAGGGACACGGGAGAGGATGCAAGAGTAGAGAGAGTGGGGGAGTATGGGAGGGAGAGAAGAGAGAAAAAAAGACAGCGCGGCACGGGGGACTCTCTCTTTTATCCACTTACCTCTCTCCCTGCCCCTCCCGCTGCCCCTTCGCTTCCAGTCTCTTACCGTGTCATTCTTCCACCCCCACCCTGACTCACTCCCTCACTCCCTTTCTCTTTCTCAACTCCTCTCCTCCTTCCTCTCACCCCTCCTCTTCGCTCCCTGCACCTACTCCCCCACCCTTACCTGCATCTGGTCTGGCTCGATCACCCAATCGCCAAACGTCCCATCCATTTCCTCTGCTTGAAAGACCCAAACGGTGGCTTGCTGATCGTACAGACACCAGAAAATGGACGCAGGAATGAACAATGTTATAACTCTCAAAAGCTTCTTAACGTCCTCTACATCTTCCCAATGATACTTTCCCTTGGCCCGATCGAGCCATCTGTAATCTTCCGTTCCCAATACAACCTTATCTTCCCTATCTTTCTCCTTCTTGTCATGTTCTTCTCCAATTTTATCCTCCTCGATCGCTCCAAACAATCGTGAAGGCCCCTTCATGCTCCCTTCTGATTCCATTTCATTTTTTTTTTCTTCTGAACCCATTTTTCCGTTACTGTTATGTTCAAAACCGGCTCCAACGGTCTCAATTCCGCTTAATTGTGCGCTTTTGGGAAAAAGGCCTTCTGCTATGATTTTCACAACGTTGAAAAATAGGCTTTCTCTAGGTGGACGATGAATATATTGATTCCTCCCGCTCCAGAAAATCAGAACAGAAATCATCATGAGAACAGCTGGTAATGCGAACGCCGCAGAATACGAAACCGAAGTTCGGATCCACGGAGTAAAGAAAGTCGAAAGTCCGGCCCCAGCATTGATAGCGAAATAAAATGCGGAAAAGAAGGAGGTCAATAATCTTTCTCGGGCAGCGCCTGGAGGAAAATTTCCTGTAATTTGATCCCCTCCAAAAGCTGAAACGCACGGTTTAATGCCACCTGTCCCGAGAGCTATCAGGAAGAGTCCAAGGAAGGCGTAACTGGTCGCCGTTCCGTTACTCGACGGAACGCTTTCCGCTTTGACAGCGGAGTACGTGAGGGTCCAGTTTCCGACGCAGTAGAGTATACATAAGTAGAGAATTGTCGAGTATTTACCCTGCAGGGAAAGCGCATTTCGTACTAAGATTGCTGTTATAGAAACAGGAGTGAAGTGCGCACGTGGAAACGCAAGAGGGTGAGACTTAAGAGGGGAGGGAATGAGGTGGAGTGGCAAAATTCCAAGAGCAGGAAAAGCCAGAAAGGAAAAGTTTGGAAAAATGAGGGGAAGCATAATTTTGAAAGGGATAGATGACGCGGGAGTGCTAGGTGGAAAGGGAGAAGAATATTTGGAAGGCTGTGAAAAAAGCTGAAGTCAGAGACGACTGGGGAATAGGAAGAGCGAGAGAGATGGAGAGAGAGAGAGAAAGAGAGAAAGAGAGAAAGAGAGAAAGAGAGAAAGAGAGAGAGGGAGAGAGAGAGAGAGAGAGAGAGACAGAGCATCTCAAGGAACTCGACAACAATCATAATTTTGCGTTCTTGGAGGACTTAATCTCAACGTTCAGGTTTTTCTGCCCCAAAGATCAACACATCTTATCGATCATGCCCTACATACTCAAGGCAGTAACATACATATGCCCATCTACATCATGCATACATGCCATACAGAAATTTATGTATGCATGCATGCATGCATGCTCACAATGAGGCTGTCGCTGATGTAGCCGCCGAGGAGCGGAGTGAAGTACGCCGCCGCCGTGAAAAGGGACACAATTTCTGTGGCGCTGACGTCACCGAAACCGAGCTCGTTCGCCACATAGAGCGCCAGAATCGTGCGCATTCCATAGAACGAGAAGCGCTCGCAAAACTCGTTCGCCACAATGTACATGGTCGGGAGAGGAAACCGCAAATGCTCGCGGGAGGAGGAGCCTTCTCCCTTAGCCGCAGGGATGGAAACGATCTCCATTTCTGGGTTTCCATTTTGGTGGAGTGCCATGATGGGACCAGATCTCTCTTTCTTCCTTAACTCTCTCTCTCTCTCTCCCTTACTCGCTCCCACTCTCTCTCTCTGTCGGTCTCCCTCTGAATTTTTTGTCGTGGTTTGTGTGTCTCTCCGTCTCTCTTTCTACGAAATTCAATTTACATTCTAGTTGACTATGTGCGTAGGGTTCAAAGTTTCAAGGAGGAGTTCTAAAAACTAATGCTAGTTCTGCATTTTGCGTTCAACGAAGGTGTCTGCTATATCTAGAGAAGAGAAGATTGATGTGGAGAAAACTATTTCATACGGAAGGTAGAGGGCGAATTTGGGACTAGGAGTTATAAAGGACACCTGAACGGAAGAAAGGAGTCAGCAGTGAGAAAAATGAACAGAGCATCTCTCGGTAATAAGGGCTGGAACATGTATAAGGTGAGGGTGGAGGAGGAGGAAAGGGAAAAGAGGAGCAGGAGAAATTATAAAGTACTAGGAACGAGGGAGTAAGGGGGATGGGGGGAGAAAAAAGCAAAGTGTGCAGGATAATAAACAGTGGAGAAAAATAAATAGAGTGAGGAGACTGCCTGCCGGGAAGGAGGGAAAGATCGTTCAAATGAAAGAGGGGGAGATAGGGTAATGGAGGGGGGAACGAAAGACGAGTTGAAACGAGAAAATCACCGCCTTTCTAAAATAAAAAATGACCCCCTTTGGTACTTTCTAATGTCTGGAAGTAACCTATGAAAAATGGATAAATATAAATCAAACATAAAAATCACATAGCAACAAAAAAAAAGTAATGTTTCCCGCCGGTCCACCTCTCAGTTGTCAGCAGATCTTTGCCTTCCCCTCCTCTGGCCCCCTCCTCTCCTCCTCCCCCTCCAAAAAGTTGGGCACCAAATTGAGGAGCGCGGCGACCCCCTCCGCCAGCATTGCCGCCGCCATGCACGCCACGTTTTCCGCGCACTCGTAGGCCTCCAGCGTCTCTAGCTGCGGGCGGGCGCTGTCGGGACAGCTGTCGAGCTTGTAGGAGTCGCAGAGGGCGAGGAAGAGCGCCATGGCTGCCACTGGACGAACTTCAGTGGGTTGTAGCCACCTGTCTTGTTGTGATTTGTGAATGGAGGGGAGGGGAAGGGGGAGGGGGAGGGGAAGGAAGGAGGGCCAAAAGGTGGCGGCGGCGCGCGCGTGTGGAAGGCCTTATATGGAGGCAAGGCGGCTGGCGGCAGGATTTGTCGAGACGCGGCGGCGGCGCCGTACATTCATACGATTTCAACGAGGGTCCAATGACAGGACGCCACGTGGGAAATAGTGCGAGATAGCCAATCATTGGCGACCGCAGCGTCGAAGTGCGAACTGACGCCACGTGGACACAACGGATGACGGGCAACGGGCAACGGAACGGAGCGCACATGGCACTGTGAGGACGGATTCGATTCCGAACTAGAACCGTCATGTGACGTGACATGCGGGTATTAGGGGGAGTCAGACCTTGACCATCGCTTACGAAATTCCCAAATTCCTTATACTAAAAGTCACTTCTTTCGTGTACGAATTCCGGATCGGGATCCGCGGCTCCGCCGAGCGCGGCCGTACCGAAATGCGTACCTAGCCAATGTTTAATTCGCCCGACAGGCTTACGAAATTGACTTGGCGATGGTCAAGGTCTGTCTCCCCCTATTGTTGGCAATACAAAACATGTGAAAGTGAAGAATTGTTCAAAACAATGCTGAAGATGCTGAGAAGTCGCAGCAGTGACTGCTATTGGCCAGACAGGCTGTTTGAAAAATTCGGCAAAAAAAAATCGCATGCATGGAATGTAGTGGGCAAACGCGTAGTTCTATTTGTTCGTTCAATAAATAAAGTTACAGAGAGAGAGAGAGAGAGAGAGAGAGAGAGAGAGAGAGAGAGAGAGAGAGAGAGAGAGAGAGAGAGAGAGAGAGAGAGAGAGAGAGAGAGAGAGAGAGAGAGAGAGAGAGAGAGAGAGAGAGAGAGAGAGAGAGAGAGAGAGAGAGAGAGAGAGAGAGAGAGAGAGGAGAGAGAGAGAGAGAGAGAGAGAGAGAGAGAGAGAGAGAGAGAGAGAGAGAGAGAGAGAGAGAGAGAGAGAGAGAGAGAGAGAGAGAGAGAGAGAGAGAGAGAGAGAGAGAGAGAGAGAGAGAGAGAGAGAGGAGAGAGAGAGAGAGAGAGAGAGAGAGAGAGAGAGAGAGAGAGAGAGAGAGAGGAGAGAGAGAGAGAGAGAGAGAGAGAGAGAGAGAGAGAGAGAGAGAGAGAGAGAGAGAGAGAGAGAGAGAGAGAGAGAGAGAGAGAGAGAGAGAGAGAGAGAGAGAGAGAGAGAGAGAGAGAGAGAGAGAGAGAGAGAGAGAGAGAGAGAGAGAGAGAGAGAGAGAGATCCTTAACGGCCATTCCTGGAAGAAGCCAGAGCTGGCCATACAAGCAGATTCGCAGGAAAGAGTTGAACCAGAGCTTGGAGGACACTGCCATATTTGCGCAAACGCAAACCTTAGTATATTGAAAGAAAGGGTTTGAACAATCCCACCGTTCATTTTGTTCCTACTGATTTGGACGAACACTCTTTCTGTCTTGAAAGGAGATGTCCAACGCATAATATATATATATACCATAGAAAAAAACAACTATGGAAAAAAAAAAATGAATTGCGAATCTCTTCCATTCGCTTGTGAATGTGAGCTCTAACACCCTCCCAAACTATGCCACACGCTGCTAACCTAACCAATTCACAGACGTTCAGTAATGTCAAACCACCAACGGCATGAAATCATCTTAAGAATGACCTCTTTCCCCTTTCCCCTTTCCATGGACATGCCGAAGAGGCGAGGACGCGCCCCAAGAGCCTCCCTCCCTCGCACTCAAACTTAGGCGAAACGTCTTCGCCTCCTGTTCACCCCGATCGATCTCGGCCCTTCGTTGAGCATGCTCGTGACACTCGGGGACGTGAGCTCAAAGGCCTGCGCCGTCTCCGCATCGCGCGCTGCTGCCCGCGCAAAGCGCGCATACTTGCAGTCTGCGCGAAGGAGGGAGGAGGACTTGTAGTCAGCCACGCTGCCGTCGAGGAAACCTTCAGCATTGTCGCCCGGCACCACATCGGTCCGAAGAAGCTCGCTGTACTCCAATGTTTGCTTCGCACTGTCACCCAAAAGCATAGCCCAACAAGGTGTGAATGCGAACGCCTTCATGCCGGAAACCTTGCTTGTATCCAGCACGGAATGGGACTTTTGAAGACCCAAGGCAAGTGTTTACAGCACGATCAAGCTTACATCCCGATGACAAACCATAGGGGTTTTTTTTTTTTTTTTTTTTAAGACAGAGTGTGGTGTGGTGTGGTGTTGCAAAGCACTCACAGGCGATCCCTATGGTCGGAGCGGAAGGTTTGTCCAAGGACTCCGTGCGCTCCATCCGACAAGTCCGCCACGGGCACCTCAAAGTCCAAATGGACCAACCCATCGGTGTCTGTCCTCAACATTGCAATCTCTGGTCGTAGCTTCAATCTCAACTTGAGCACTTCTCCAATAGTGATCTGGTACACATCGATCAAATCGTCCCCACTCTGCAGTTTTGCCGCCACCCATCGCACTTCAATATCGCCGTTGGCGCGCTGAGTGAAGTCGCCCGCCTGGCCGAGGCGCACCTCTTCACCGTCGATGGCAATGCGCGCCATGTAGCCAGTGTCGTACTGCCACCTGGCGCCCTCGCGCACCGCCAGCACAATGGTGTGGTGGCCCCACAGAATGCCGATTTGGCGGATCCATGTGAGGGCCTTGTGGGGGTTATCGCCCCACCGGCCGTAGCGGCCCGCATAGAACGCGTTGATGTGGAGGTGTGAGTCACTGACCAAGCAGAAGGTTGCGTTGGGTTCGCCTGCAAGGAATGTCATGGTCATGTCAGCCCATCGCTTTGTCGCTAATTGTAACAATTAATACGAATTCAAAGCAAAACTAGTTGAGAATATGTTTGTCTGATATGACATGTGTATTGCCCACCTGAGAAGTCGAAGTGGGACCCATCCGCCCCAGTGTAGTGCGGGTCTCCCTCCCCCCCGGGAGGAGGAGGAGCTTCAGCAGGGCAGTCCTCGTCACGCTCACGAGGCGCATAGCAGATGCGGTTGTTGATTACAATGTCGGCACCTGTGGACCCAATGTTTGCGAGTTGCACATTGCCGGTGTATCCATTGCCCTGCACAAATCGACACATGAAGAGCACGACTTAGCTTTCCTTGTAAGAGAAAGGATGCATGTCAGAAGGCGAATGATTGACATGTCTCATAAGTCAAGTGATGAGTGGAAAGGCGAGTGATGCAGTCAAGAGAGAGAAGGAAAATAGAGGAGTTGGATGGTAGCGAGTGAGAGAAGCTGTGACAAGTAAAGAGAAGGGTTGCGGGGCGAAGGGAGAGTGGGAGAGAGGAGTTAGAGAGGCAACGAGCGAGAAAGAGAGAGAGGAGCTACAGAGCGAGTCTGTGAAAGAGAGAGAGAGAGCAAGGGAGAGGGAGCTCACCAGCTTGCCCCCGGCATTGCATTGGCCATCGTTCATTATGGCAATCGGACAATCGTCGCAGTCCACTTTCACGGAGCATGCCTCCACTCGCGCATTTGGAAGCGTTCCTAAACTCGGATTTCCGCTGACGAAGAGAGTGTTCTTGAAGACCGATTCGGCAGAGGCCGAATTTGATGCGCCAGAGCCGCTCTTCAATGAGAGCTGCAGCCGGAGCAGATGCATGCATTCATTCAGTTACAATATTCAATAGCATGGAGCCAGATTCTTTCGTTTAAGCACAGTATCCAAGAAAGAAGTAAGCCTATCAAAGAGTCACAAGTCATGAATCAGAAGTTCGTACTCTGAAGTTTCCGTCGCCATCAGTCCCACCGGTCGCCAGCACATACTTGGTGGTCTTGAAGATCGCGCCGGAGGAGATTGTGCAGTTCACCGTGATCTGCAAGATGGATTTTTTTGACGTAGCGATTCAGAATTGGCAAACTGGGGAGACTTTTGGTTGAAAATTTCATTCTTTTCGAATATTTAGCAGTTTAGCGTGGAGACGAGCCCTATGGAGTATGCAAAAAGTGGAATCCAGGCCGTAGACACGTGTGTGTGTGTGTGTGTGAGAGAGAGAGAGAAGAGGGAGAGAGAGAGAGAGAGAGAGAGAGAGAGAGAGAGAGAGAGAGAGAGAGAGAGAGAGAGAGAGAGAGAGAGAGAGAGAGAGAGCGCGTACGGGACTGTAAGTGGCGGGAATGTCTTTTTCGTTGTACATGCCATCCAAGCAGGTGTCGCAATAGACGTTTCCGTTGATGGTGCTGCCGCTCTGCACCCCTCCTCCCCCTCTCGGTCAGGAACTCAAAAACTTGGAAATTGATGCATTTCATGATAGATGAAAAAAAACCAGCATGTAAAGAAACTAAAAGTTGTACGCTTCACATTTCCTCTTCACTTAGTTGATTTGACACATCCATTTTCATTTTTTCGTGATTCTAATACACGTCATCATGTTGTGGGACAGTTTCCATCACTTTCTCAACCACTTCCGGTCGATACAGCTCTTAGTTCCATTAAAATTCTTCCCTTTGCTTCCATTTCTCCCTCCCCTGAGAGCGAAATCACATACCACGGCGGGCGGCAGAAGGTGAAGCAAAATGGCGCAAAGCACGCCCGCCACCGCCGTTCTTCCGCTGAATGCAGCCATCTCTCTCCCTCTCCCTCTCTCTCCCCCTCTCTCTCCCTCTCCCTCTCTCTCTCTCCCCCTGTGTCTCTCTCTCTCCCTCAACCGCTCCCTCTCAACTGCTGCCTCTCCCACTTTGCAGACTGGGACTTTTCGACTGTGGCCTAATGTCTGTTGCGCCGCCGGCGTCAAATAGGCCAGCCGCCGAAATAACTGATTGAATACGACAAAAACAAGACAGGTACTGTTATTTCTGACCGTACGAATCGGTGACCGCGTCTTTCCAACGGTAACCGTTTTTGTCATATGAGAACTGCCTTCACCTTGCGCCTCGTGGAACGTTCTCTGAAAAGGACCGACAAATTTCAGGGCCCCTCGGATATGTCCAAAATAGTTTGTATGTACGAGGTTTCAGGACGCGCTCTGATTAGTCAGTTTGGAAGGACCGACAAGTTAATGATTAGTTTATTGTACGGCTTATTTTGTTGGTTAGTAGATATCCGTACCCTCGGACATTCGATAACAAGCGGCGGTTGGTGCGTGCCAAAAAGGAATGGTGGTACGGTTGCTTTGTACGGTAAAACGGTTGGGCTGGACTGGTCACGGCGACAGCTGGAAACTCAATTGGACAGTCACTTCTACGAAAAACGACACAGCACGGAACCGCCGCTCGCTATGACGACATGTAGCCGCGCGTATAGGAGGTTCAAAATTTTGAGAAAGAACATATTTTTATCCTTGGAAAATGATTTAACAGAATATAACAAACAGTGGAACAAACAACAATTAGAAATTTGAACCCATTGAATTCCAGTTTAAGTTCTCGTTTCAATATATGGATAGAGATTACAAGGCCAAGCAGGAGCCATCAGAAAAATCCTCAATATACAAATCTGCACATTGTAAAAAGTTGCTTTCGGGAAACTGAGTTCGAAGGGTTCTACGCGTATCCCTTCAGTTGAAACTACAACTGTAACTGAGGCACGCCAAAGACGCATAGAAACACAGCTGGCGACGGAGCAAGGCTACATGTAAAGGCCTTCTGGAACACCTTCCTTCTTCTTGTAGAGAACCTTCTCCTTGGCCTTCTTGAAGTCCGTGTGTGTGACCTGGAAATGGGAGAGGAGAGAGAGGGAGGAGTGAGAAAAGGACGAGTGGGAGAGGGAGAGGAAAGGAATGAGAAAATGAGAGGGAAGGGAGAGTGAGAGTGGAAGAGAGGAATGAAAAGAGGGAGAGGGAAAAGGAGGATGAGAAAAGGAGGGAGAGGGAGGGAGAGAGTGAAGACGATCCGAGTAACGATTGGACAATTCCAACCTGTAGGCTGCAAAACAAATCGAACAACACGACATTTAAGATTGTTTTTTACCCTAATTTGTAATTTCTTTGGCTAGTTTACCTTCATTCGGCGCTCCCTGAGAGCGAGCAGCCCTGCCTCCGTACACATCGCCTTGATGTCGGCCCCCGAAAGTTGGTCCTTTGTCATCACAAACTCCTCCAAGTTCACATCTTCCGCCATCGTCATGCGCGACGTGTGGATCTGAAAAGATGGGGTACAAATGGGGTATAAGTGTGGGGAGGCACAAATGTGGGCACAAAGGATGGGGTACAAATATGGTATGAACAGGTCAACCTTTGGGGATAGATAAGTTAAGAGAACGGAAGGGAACAGGTCCAAGGGGGTAAACAATGGATTGCAAATGGGATACAAAGGGCACAAATGGGGTAAACAGAGGACATAGGGGCAAAATAGATGGGTCCAAATAGGGTCCAAATGGGGTATAACCAGGCCGCATGAGTACATGGAAATCTCAAGATCAGAGTCTAGGATTAAAGAAGGGGCTCAACTGCAACAAAAAAACTTAAAAAAAAAAAAAAAAAAAAAA
>CM074813.1:363949-370283 GCA_037447605.1 Zygnema circumcarinatum | reverse complement strand
AGGGGGGGGGAGAGAGAGAGACAGGAGCAAGTGGGGGGCCCAGACCCAGGCGCAGGGGGGGGTGAGGGGGAGTGTTGGGAGATGGAGAGAGACGGAGTGGGAGAGCGGAGCGAAAGCGATGAGTGCAAGGTAAGATGGGTTCATGCAAAAGAAATACATTGGAATAACAATAGGTTTAAAGTAATAAAGGTAAGGAATCGTACCGCTTAGTTCCCACAGCGTCGATTTCATCGATGAAAACGATCGAGGGAGAGAGCTCGTCCGCAACACGGAACAGCTCTCGAACCAGTTTGGGTCCGTCTCCGAGATACTTTTGAATCAGTTCACTGCCCACCACTCGTAAAAACGTAGCGGAAGTTGAATTCGCAACCGCCTGTGGAACAAAAAAACACACAATAATTGGGAAATGAAAGGGAAGAAAAAAGGGAGGGAAAGTAGGGGAGACAGAGAGAGAGAGAGAGAGACACACAGAGAGAGAGAGAGCACAGACGATCCGTACGAGGTGGACAGGGATGAGTACGGCGATTGAAACCATAAACTCTAACCATCAAACTCCACAACTCCCCTACAACGCCCGAAACTCCAAACTCTCATTCCCCCCACCCCCTTAAACCCTCCCCACCCCAAGAACCCCACACCCTCAATTTCCCAAATTCCCCTAAAACCCAAACTTCTGAACCCTAATCCCTAATCCCTAATCCCTAAAACACGAATAACGATATCCTCCCCCCAGTTTCCCCCTCACCTTGGCGAGCAGCGTCTTGCCGGTCCCGGGCTCGCCGTAGAGGATGACTCCCTTGGGCGGGCGAATGCCGATGTCTTCATAAAGCTCGGGGTGCGTAAGGGGCAGCTCAACCGCCTCCTTTATTTCCTGCACCTGCGCGTCGAGCCCCCCCACATCTGCATAGCTCTCCAGAGGGGCCTTCTCGACCTTCATGACGGAGACCATGGGGTCGACCTCGTCCTGGAGGAGGCCCACGACCGAGAGCACCTGCGGGAGGGGGGGGAGGGAGGGGGGGGGGGGGGTTGTGGGAGGAGGAAGGGGGGGGGAGGGGGGTGGGCGGGAGGAGGAAGAGGGTAGGGAGGGAGAGGGTGGGGGGGAGGGAGGGGGGGGGGGGGGAGGGGGGGGGTGGGGGGGGAGGGAGGGGGAGAGGGAGGGTGGGGGGCGGGAGGCGGAGAGGGAGAGGGAGGGTGGGGGGGGGGAGGGGGAGAGGAAGAGTGGAAGGGGGGAGGGGGGAGGGAGGAAGTGAGGGAGGGTGGGGGAGGGAGCCTGTATATTGATGGCCAGAATCCCAATATTCTAATTCTATTGTCAATTCCTAATCCCATCATCACGTCTCCAATCCTCAATCCAAATTCCATGAACCGTTACTCTAAATCCGACATCCTCGTCCCTGGCAATCGGCCCACAGCCCTACACCCTGCGTTCTAATTTGACCCAAAACCCGCCCCATAGCCTGAACCCCTATCCCCTCCATCCTAGATCCTACATCGTAACCAGTCTCTCAACCTAACTCCGAAACAATACATCCTATACCCTAAACCTAAAGCCCTAAACCCTGGGACCTGACTTCCAACCGCCAACCCTAACCTCCAACCCGCGGCTTATCTCACACCCTCAACCCTAAACCACTCTCTCAATCTCACACCGGACCATGCACACCAGAATACCACCAACCAAAAAGCCCAAACTCAAACTCTCAACTCAACCCCCTAACCCTAATTCCGGAAAACCCTAAAAACCCGCCCCCCAAAAAACCCAAACCCCAAAAACCCAAATCCCAAAAACCCAAACCCCAAACCCCAAAACCCCAAAAACCCAAATCCCAAATCCCAATCCCAAAATCCCGAATCCCAAAAACCCAAATCCCAAAAAACCCACCTTATTGTGCATGAGAATCGAGCACCCCGGCTCGAGCTGGTCCTTGTCCACGAACGACAAAATGTTGACGTAGTATTCTGGCCCCACCGACGACGACACAATGGCGTGCGTCTCATCGATGATCTCCTCCAAAGAGCCCACGCTCATCGGCGAGCCCCTCAGATCGTCGACCTTGGAGCGATCCTCCTCCGTGCGATCCTCCTGGGGCTTCAGCCGCTCCTGATTGGCCACATACTCCTCCTCGAGAAGGAGATAGTCCTTCACACGCTCGAGCTTGAGAAGGCGGAGCTTGCACCGCGTGGCGGGGGTCACGACGGGGAGACGCGTGGCAGCTTCTGGGCCCTTCTGGCGCCGCTGGCGGCGGCCGACGCGGGTGGGGGGGGCAGCGGGCTCGAACTTTTTCTTTTCCTTTTTTTCGTCCTTGCGATCGCCGGGAGAGCCCGACTGGCCGGGGAGCCCGGATTGGCCCTGACCCATGCGGGGTTTTAGGGAGGGTTTCGGGGGTTTAGGGTTGGAGGATTTTCCTAGGCTGGGGAAAGGGAGGGAGGGAGGGAGGGACTAAAAATTGAACATCAGGGTCGAGAACTGAAGCTTCAGCCCTAGACTTAGGGCAAGAAATTGAAGACAGAGAAGAGGTCCTGAACCCTTGAGGGGGAGAGGGGTGGGGGAAGGGCGGGCTCTGAACCCTAATACAAGGGTTTTGTCTTCAAGGGAGGATAGAGGAAGGAGGAAGGAATCCTAAAAAAGTTGGACCAAGGAAGGGGGGATCGCGTTCGCACGAGATACGCTCCGTGAAACTGCGGGCATGTGAAAGCGGTTACACTTAGGCTTAGGTTTCCGTCCTTGTCGTGTGAACGGGTCCAATTCAATCCTCAATTTTCTCCGTCATTGATTGGCTGGTGGGCTGTCGTCCAAAGAATATCTGCCACGTGTATAATACTTCCGTACAGCCTCTCGCCACGTCATGTCACGAAAGGTCGTTGCAGTGTGAACACGTCGAGGTCCGATCCCGCTTTTCTTGGAAAGGACGTTTCCGCCCTTCCGTTTTCGAAGCTTCCAGAACCCCATCCTCTCCTCTAAACCCACCCTTCGAAAAAAAAAAAAAAAAAGAAAAGGCGCCTCCTCCTTCTAAGGAAGCATGTCAACCCTTCCCACAGGCCCTCCCTCCCGGGGAGAGCCGTGAACCCTAAAAATCCCCGAAACTCGAAAAAATCGTTAGAACCCTCAAATTTCTTGTAGCGCTGAATCTCCCTCACAGCCCTCAAAAGCCCCGGAAAGCCCTAAACCCTCAACCCTAAATTTTGGTTCCCTTCCAGCATGCAATACTACCTCTTCAGCTCCTCCCGTGTCTCCTCCCCCTCCTCCCCCCCCGCCCTTCTCTCCTCCTCTCTCCGCCTCTCCTCTCTCTCCCTCTCCTCTCTCCCCCTCTCCTCTCTCTCCCTCTCCTTCACATCCCGCCGCTTCTCATCGTCGACATCACCATCATCATCCGCAACATCACCCTCTCCCTCCTCAACATCATCTTTGTCCCACATCCGAGTGCCCTCCTCCAACAGCTCCTCCTCCCGAACTGCGCAAAAATGGCGCCGTCACATGTCTCCGTCTTCCGTTTTCCGTAACGGGACGCTTTTGACTGTACACCGTCCCGACACGTGGCGCCCGCGGCGGCTGAAGCTACGCTCTGATTGGCTGAAATGTGGCGTCCTTTCCGCCTCCATGGCCATGGCTGTGGCCGCCCCCCAGCTGGCCATAACTATGGCTTCCGCTGATGATGAGAGTGAGGGAGAGGGCCTGAGGGAGAGAGAGAGAATGAGAGGGGGCGCATCGGCTCAGCTACTTTCAGAAGATGGGAAGAAGCCTGTTTTTGAGGAGTTTCGTATCATAAGTAAGTTGATTCGCGAATTGGGTTTTGGAATTTTGGTTTATTGAGATTTTTTAGGTTTTTTTGGTCATCCGTTTCTTGGGGTATTTTTGGTCTTGAGTTTTTGGGGTTTGGAGGTTTTGGTTTTTCTGGGGTTTGATCTTTTTTTCTTGTCTTATTTCTGCGGACTGATGTGGGAACAGAGATGCCTGGCGACGGAAGGTGCCTGTTCCATGCGGTGACTTATGGTGTCTGCCAACGGAACGGGATGTCGGGACTGAGTTCAGCGAAAAGGCAACAAGTAGCGGACGAGTTGAGGTCAATGGTAGGCCGCAGAAACCAAAAATCAGCACCAGTAACTGAAAAGCGGTGTAGAGAAAAGAGAGAGAGAGAAAGAGAGAGAGAGAGAGAGAGAGAGAGCGAGGGAGAGAGGGAGGGGAGAGGAGAAAGAGGAGATACAAAGAAAGAGCCTGAGGACGGCGAGCGAGTGTGCATGTACGAGAGAATGAGAGAGAGGGAGAGCGAGAACGAGGGAAGGAGAAGGCAGGCTAAGAGAGTGAAGAGAGCTATGAAGGAAACACAAGAGGGAGTGATAGTTCGTTTTTTCCACTTGTACTAAGATTCCTGCCAGTTGGGGAGATTGGTTAACAGGTGGCGGATGAATTTCTGAAAAGGCGGGAGGAGACAGAATGGTAAATACTAATCAAGCCAAAAACTTAATGATTAAATTTGCCTATTCTCACTTGCAACTGGTCCATTACTACTTCTCCTTTCCTTCCGCCATCCACCCCATCTCTCTCCTTCGTTTTCTCGTCTACCTTCTCCTTCCCCTTTCTCCCACCTCTCTTTCTCCCGTCCTTACATCTCTGATCACTTACGCCACTCCTGCTTTCTTCCCCCCTCCCATCTCTCTCTCCACTCTTGTTTTACATTTCATCCGTGTCTGTGTGCTCAAGCACCATCCTGCTCTATCCTGCAGTTTAATCTAACCGTTTTTTCTTACTGTTAATCTTGTTTCTACGTCAGGTTCATAGAAGGCAATTTTGAAACGTATGTTCGAAATATGCGCCGATCTCACACGTGGGGAGGCGAGCCGGAGCTTCTGATGATGTCTCATGTTCTGCGGTATGTCGGCACAACCCGCGAAACTTCAGATTTTACCCCTCCCCCCCCTCCTATCCCCTTTTCCCCACTGATTTCTGTCAAGTCAATTTTTGGGGTGAGAGGATAAAACGTGCTGATAGAATGATTGCATACATTTTTAGTAAAGCGTTTGTTGATATTTTGTGTGAAACCCATTGATCATTTTTTTTTATCACATAATGTCTAATTGCAGCACGCCAATAACAGTATATATTCGGGACCCAAAGGGTACAAATGGGATAATTTCGATCGCTGATTATGGGCAAGAGTACAAAGATCAGGGCGAACCGATTTCTGTATTTTACAACGGAAGCAGTCACTACGACGCATTGGAGTTTGAAAAGTCAACAGAGGCACGGTCGAGGCTATGATTGTTTTTTTTTTGTTAATGTCAATGATCTACGGTTGACTTTCGGAGTATTTGTCCGAAAGTTTTTTTCGTGATCAATTTGTTCATAATGTTGTGAAACCAATGTTCTCATCTCTCTCTCTCTCTCTCTCTCTCTCTCTCTCTCTCTCTCTCTCTCTCTCTCTCTCTCTCTCTCTCTCTCTCTCCCCCCCCTTTCCCCCCCTCTCCCTCTCCCCCTCCCCACTCTTTGATCAGTCGGTTCCAAATGATGAGTGTAGAATGTTTCACATCTCTTCATTTTCAACAGAAACGAATTCCGACACAACATTGTGTGACACTTCTAAAAAAAATTCAAGCGATGAAATATTCTGAGGATGTACAAACTCCCCAGCTTCCAAAAAACAACAGCCCGAAAAAGACGGGAAACAATTAAAAATAACTAAATCAAGTCACTCTACAGAGTCAACTATGACGATAGTCAAGGCAAAACTGGCCGAGAAAAACAGTCAGGTATGAAACGAGGCATGAATCCATTAGCACGTTACAAGAAAACATGTAAATGTGTTCACACCTGTGAACACAGACTAATGGTTCAAACGTTGTTTCTGAATGCAATGTGAACGCTCAATCCGAACTACAGTCAATTCGGTTTGATATCAATATGGAGAAAACATCCAACAATTAAAATTGTGACCGTTGCTCTGGGTAATGGGGATGGTATGGAGACACCACTCGAGGTCAATAAGGGGTTCCATGATACGCTGTTCCGTTCCAGATTACAGAAAAAAATGAAAATCACGAATTCTTCCTTTACTTAGTTTTTTTCATTTTTTAGCGCCGTCTCCATCCTGTCCCAATGCAAGCATCATCACAGAATGAGTTATTGCTAGGCTCTGGAACGGAAATTCACGGAACAGTAACTAGAAGGAGAATGCTACGGTATTGGGAGAGAGGGAGAGGAATGGGGGGTGGAAGAGAGAGGGGGGGGGGGGAGAGGGAGAGGGAGCGGGAGCGGGAGAAAGGGAGAAGAGAGACAAGAGGGTGAGGGAGAGTGAGAGAAAGACGAGGCTGAGCGAGAAGGCAGAATGCGTAGAGGGAG
>CM074813.1:347550-358939 GCA_037447605.1 Zygnema circumcarinatum | reverse complement strand
GGGGATGGGGTGGGAAGAAAGAGAAAAAAAAAAAAAAAGCTTACTTTTGAAGCCCTGTTTTGCTCGTTCGATTTGGGCAGGAAAAAATTATCTTTGCTGACCAGGAGATTGTCCGACATGCGGTCCAAAAAATTCGGGCAGAAAGCGATGTCCTTCTCACGTACGGACATTCTTACGTGGTCGAAGAAATTTTGAAAAATGCAAAAATGTCGGGCAGAAAATTTCGCGTGATCGTCGTCGATTCAAGACCAAATTTGGAAGGACGAGAAATGCTCCGACGGCTATTGAAGGCGGGAATTAAATGCACTTACACGCATTTAAATGCAATTTCGTACATTATGCAGGTGAGGGAACTGGGAGGGAGGGTGGAAGGGGGGATCTCGATCCCTCTCTCTCTTCCAACTCTCTCTCTCTGTCTCTCTCTCTCCATCTCTCTCTCTCCCTCTCTCTCTCGCTCCCTCTCTCTCTCCCTCCCTCTCTCTCTCTCTCCCTCTCTCTCTCTCTTTCGTTCTCTTTGTCTCTCCCTCCCTGTCTGAGCACGACCTTTGTAAGGTTAAGCCCGTATTCTCACTTTTTCTCTTCCCATCGCTCTCCCTCTCTGCTTCTCTCTCTTCGCCTCTCTCTTCTTCTCTCACTCTCTCAGTCTCCATCCTCGTTTTATGCTCTCGCTCCCCTCCCTCTCCCTCCGCCTCTCTCCCCAAAAGTGACATGACATCGATGACATCATTCGATGCGTTGCTACACGTGTCGTCATATGCCATTTCGTGTCATGTGACGATGCAACCGACTGCAACTGTTCCTGTTACTGAAACCGTAACTGTCAACTGCCCTAACTCCCAGTCTGACGATGCTTTCGGGACGTGTCATCGTGCGCCACGTGTCTCCATTCAGGAGGTGACACGTGTCCTCCTTGGGGCGGGCTCCGTGCTAGCCAACGGTTACGTGTACGCACGTGTGGGCAGTGCCAGCGTGGCGATGGTCGCGCACAGTTCGCACGTGCCGGTGCTCGTGTGCTGCGAAACGTACAAGTTCCATGAGAGGGTTCAGTTGGACTCCATCACCGCCAATGAACTCGGTGGGTTCTATGTTCAGTTCCGTTCTGTTCTCAGTTCTGTTCTGTTCTCAGTTTCGTTCTGTTTTCAGTTCTGTTCTGTTCTCAAGTCTATTCTGTTCTCAGTTCTGTTCTGTTCTGTTCTGTTCTGTTCTGTTCTGTTCTGTTCTGTTCTGTTCTGTTCTGTTCTGTTCTGTTCTGTTCTCAGTTCAGTTCTGTTCTCAGTTCCGTTCTGTTCTCAGTTCTGTCTGTTCTCAGTTCTGTTCTGTTCTCAGTTCTGCTCTGTTATGTTCTCAGTTCTGTTATGTTCTCAGTTCTGTTCTGTTTTCAGTTCCGTTCTGTTACGGTTTTCTAATCGAGGTTTTACTTTTTTATTTTTTTGAACTCTCTCCTTTTTGTCATCTTTGGTCCTCTTGATTGAGCTGGTTTACTTTCTGTTCGATTTTTTTTATTTTATTTTTTGTATCTTTAAAAAAGGCGATCCGGACGAGCTCGTGAAAGTGATCGGAAGGAGCGAAATTCGAACTCTTGAAGGATGGGCCGACGACGAACACCTCCGCCTTTTGAATCTCACGTAAGAAAACAAAAAAAAAAAAAAAAAAAACCACGAACACAAACGCAAACCAGAAAGATTTCTTCATTCATTGAATCCTTTCCTTCATTCTGCTTTAATTGTTGAGCTTGAAATATGTTTTAAACCTGTTTCCTTATTGAAACGTGAAGGTTAATTTTCACTTTTGCGTATTTCTCTCTAACTTCCCCCCCCCCCCTCTCTCTCTCCCTCCCCTTCCGATTTTTTCTTTTTTATTCTATTTTATTATTATTCTAATTGAACAGGTACGATGCAATGCCGGCGGAATATGTTTCCATGATTGTGACGGAGCTCGGAATGGTACGAAAAAACTTCACTTCTTCCTTTTTCAATTTTTGGTTCCATAGTCATTTTTTTCTATCTTTATTCCATTTTTTTTCTTCTTCTGAATTATGTCTGCCTTTACATGGGCGATTTAATATGGGTGGTTGACCGGTAGTCAAGTCAAATTTAGTCGACTCAAAGCAGGTCTAGTTTGAAGGTAACAAGAAAGGTTTTCCATGCACATTAACAGCGTTGAGCCGAACAATGAAGTAAGGCAAAGAGTTATCATTCTTGATATTTTTTTATTTATATTTTTCCTTTTTTTTAATTTAATGTAGTTTGTTGTCTGAACAGGTACCTCCAACAAGTGTTCCTGTAATTCTCCGAGAGTATCGAAAAGACTCAATTTTGTTGTAAACTTTGGCCTTGGTCAGCCAAACGGTTGGATCCAAAATCAAGAAAGTACCGCTCTGTTCTCTTTGAAAGATGTAAAATCCCCATATTCAATAAAGAATACAAGATACAGTTCAACTCTTGCAGTCCCACATCATCATTCTCAAAAATCTTTTCTTCAAAGCATAATCATAAGCGTGAGTTCTCATGACTGAATGTCTAATAGCACCAAAGTCAAATTTTTAGATGCTTGATGGATTGTCGTTATATGAAGTTGCCGTTACTTGCATTTCAGATAACCTTATTTTCCAATGTGTTTTTCCAACTCACATCCTATTGGAAACTGACCTTGAAGAAATGGGGTTCTCTGAGTCCGCTATATTGTATATATAAATTTTAAGGGATGCTTTTATTGCGAGCCCACCTAAATGAGAGCACAACTAACATTCTTCTACTGAGCACTGCAGCCACTCATTTCCAAAATGTGAAAACAGGACATAAATAAACATTTTTTGAAGGACAAAAAATCAGGAATTCTTTGTTTAAAATACGGATTTCAGGCCTCGAATACAACAATCATAGAAATAAAACTTAATGTAATGCGTAAGGCATTCAGAGCCATATAGAACACATGCAATGCCTACACGCTAACAATGTTACGGGCTGGTAAAACTATAAAACCCTGTAAACAAGATTTGAAGATGATAGCAGCAATAGTTATGTTACATCTGAATCCCCACTTTCAAGCCCACTTGTGAATGTTGAAGCCCCATATTTTCAGAACAGAGTCCTATCTTCTTCTTGCGAAGCTCTTCATAGTCGCCCCGTTCATATTTTTTGCGCCCGACGATGCGAGCTCGACCGCGGGGGCCGACCCTCGCTGGCTCGCTCGAGTGAAGCGCGCGAACTTGCAGTCGGCGCGGAGGAGAGCGGAGGACCGGTAGTCGGAAACAGTACCATCCAAGAAGCCTTCCGCATCATCGCCCGGCACCACCATAGTGCGGAGAAGTTGACTGTATTCGATGGTTTGCAGAGCACTGCCACACGAAAGCATGAAAGCGGTGTTGGGGAGTTAGAAAAAATGGCATGGCGTTTGAACTCTTCTCAATAGAAACAATTCATGTTCTACGCAAAGCAAGCTCGAGTCGTGTCAGCCAGAAGGAAGCTGCAAACTCTTTAACAAACTAGGGGGGAATCAAAACTCACAGGCGGTCCCTGTGGTCTGAGCGGAAGGTCTGCCCGAGGATGCCATGAGCATTGTCGGACAAGTCCGCGACGGGAATCTCAAAGTTAATGTGCACCACTCCATCCGTTTCTGTCCTCAAAAGCTCGATTTCCGGTCGCAGCGTGAGCCTCAGTTTGATCACTTCCCCGATTCTGATTTGGAACACATCGACCAAGTCATCGCCGCTTCGCATCTTCGCCGCGAGCCATCGCACTTCGATGTCTCCATTTGCGCGCGCGGCGGAGTCTCCCGCCTGTCCGAGCAGCACCTCTTCGCCGTCAATGGCAATGTGGCCAAGGTATCCACTGTCATACTGCCACCTGGCACCATCCCGTGCCGCGAAAACGACGGTGTGGTGCCCCCAAAGGATGGCGAGCCGTCGGATCCATGTAAGGGCTTTGTGGGGGTTGCTGCCCCACTGTCCGTACCGACCTCCGTAATACATGTTGATGTGGAGGTGCGCATCGCTGATCAGGCAGAATGATGCATTGGGTTCGCCTGTGCACAAGTCCAGCAAATGCAAAAGGTAAGGACCAGTCTTCCTCCCTTACTAGGACCAGGTAAGCACTGTGCATTTCAAGCCTATGTTTCTGCCTCTCTGGCAAGGCTGGTTTAACAATATTGTCCTACCCGAGAAGTCAAACCGGGACCCATCAGCACCAGTGAAGTGAGGGTCTCCAACGCCGCCTGGAACAAGCGGAGGGGGTGGAGCAGTAGTGGTAGGGGGGGAGGGAGTTTCTCCGGAAGAAACAGGTGGGGGTGGGGAAGGGGTTGGGTCGGAAACGACTGGTGGAGGAGGCGAGGGGGTCAGAGTGGTGGATGGTGGAGGGGGGGAAGGGACTGGTACGGAAACGACTGGCGGAGGTGGGGAGGATGTCGGAGGAGGTGGAGGAGAAGGGCAAGTTCCAGCAGCGACCGTGAGAGAGTTGCATACTTTGTTGCCTATGCTGATGTCAGCAGTGTTTGACCCCAAGTTTGCGAGCACTACGGTGCTGGTGAATCCATTCCCCTGCAGAGCCAAAGAGCCCACAAGTTGGGTCAAGACGAAAGTGCAACGTCCAGAGAATACGCGATTCATGGGAGGGGCTTTCCGGGGCGAGAGATGGGAGGGAGTTTAGGAACGTGAAGGAAGAGTGAGGAAAGGCAGGGGACGAGAGCGAGTGTGTTAGGAGATAGAAAGACGCAAAAAATGGTAGTTGGAAAGAGAGTGGCGAGGGTGGGAATGGAAGGAAACAAGTCCGATGGTGGGAGGACTGGCATCAAGAGCGAGACTGGGGGTTGAGGAGAGTGATGTAACAAGTGGGTAAGAAATCGACAGCGGAGGGTGGAGGGTTCGCGAGGAAAACGTTGAGCCGGGTAAAAACTAAAAACAAAGAGAGCCTTGACATGGGGAGAGCACGAACCAGTATTCCTCCAGCATTGCACTGCCCGTTGTTCATTATGCTAACGGAACAGGTCGGGCTGGCCACATTCACAAAGCATCCGTCCACTTGCGCATTCGAGAGGAGGCCAAACAGCGGATTTCCGCCTATAAAAAGGGTGTTTAGAAACTTGGTGTTCGCTGAGACCAGAGCCGACGTCCCGGTTGCGCCAGTCAGGGTGACCTGCGGGCAGAGGGCATTCGTACACTTATTTTAACCAGATTTCCTCGCGAACAAACGAGTGAGCGATCAAGGTATTCAAGTTACATCAACAACAGTAATAAAGCTCAAAGCATGTGCTGAACATGGATTTGAATTGTGGTGCTGCTCACTCCAAAGTCTCCAGTGGAACTTGTAGTTCCGCTGCCCCACACGTATGTGTATGTCGAGACTCCAAGTGTGGTGGTTCTGAGCGTGCAGTTGATGGAGATCTGGAGCACCAAAATCGATGGCACACATCAGCCATTGGGACAAAGATATTTGAGAGGTGAACCGGCTAATTGAGCTGTTTATAGGCTTGGAAACACCTCCAAACTCATTATAAACGCTTTAATGTGCCCTACAGTTCATGCACCTAAACATGAAGGTGCGATATAAGAGACTCATAGGAGGGTCGGTCGGAGTTGAGACTGAAAGAAAGGAAAAAGGGCACAGCCTGGAGAGGGCAAAAATAGGGGCAGCGAAATAAAATAAGAAGTGGAGAGAGCGAGTACCGAGCTCGACGTTGTGAACTCGTCCGTGCCGACTGTGAAGGTCCCGTCCAGGCACCTGTCGCAATACGCGCTCCCCAAAATCGCGCTGCCGCTCTGCGCCCCGCCGGACCCACTTTGTCATTAGATGCGATCCACAAAAAAAATTTAAGAAAAAATTGGAAATAAATGCACTGTGCTTTTATTTTTTGTATTTGCATGCGCTAGAATAATTCGCAGCCATACCACGGTGGGTAGCAGCAAGTTCAGCAGAGCAGCGCACAGCGCAGCCACTACTGCTCCTCTGTTCGCAGCCATGGCGCCCCTTTCTGTGTCTCCTGCACTATCCTCCCTCTCCCTCTTCCTCTCCCTCTCCCGCACGGCGAAGTCCTCAAGCACAGGCAGCCAACACCCAAGCTCCACTCCGACTTCGAGCGCCGCCGCCGCCCTCTAAATCGTCCCCCGCCGACCGTACGGTAGCTGTCGCGCGCCTCCTAGTAACTGTCCACAGCTACAGCCGCGGCAACTGTACGAATGGAAACTGTACAAATGAACTGACGGCGGTTCCGCCGACATACGGCGCGGCGCTCATTCGACGGAGCGCCCCAACACGACGACTTTGCCGTACACACAACGTGACATATCTTGTACAAGGAAACGACAAAGATGAAGCTGAGGTGGTTTCGGGGATTTCTTTAATCTACGTTTTGTCGTTTAGTGGTATAGGTTATGGAGTGGTGGTTTGGCCTATGTAGTTTCTGTCGTCTAGTGATACAAGTATATGAGACCTATGCGTATTCTGTCGTTCATCGCTGGTTTGGCGAAGCTGACGCGATTGACGCTTCAAAGGTTGCATTGAAGACGACAAAGCGAAGATGGCGGTACGCGGTTTTGGACGTTTTCGTTGAAAGTCGTCTCATTCGGCCAGCACTCCGTGACAAGTGTCAAATGAGATCTGAGATCTTTCGCGACACAGCAAACTGTACCTTGCGCTGTAACAGCTGACTGCACGGCGTACCGTGCACATGCACATTTCCCGTAACTATCTTATATTCTCCATAGACATAGTTCATTCCAGATCCGTAAAATCGGGTCTGTACCGAATCTGGAATGATATTATAATCGGCAGTTCGATTCTGATTGAACGACGGGGATATTCACGTCGACCAACCAACCAGCCAATACAATCCGATCCGATCCGATCCGATCCGATTTGGTTGATGGCAAATTTAGCCAAATTTGCCATCAACCAAATCCGCCGATTGTTGGCACTAGCTGGACCGACGGCGCCAAACCGCGCCGGATACGGTCCGTCAGACCGACGGACACGTCGGTCTCTTGGGCATCGATCGTACGGAAACAAACGGACGGACGAGATTCACTCGAACTCCAAAGATTGGTCGACGTCCGTCCGCGTGGGAGAGCTTGCGGGCACATTCGAGGACCGCTAATCACACCATACAATGTTGTTGCCTTGTATTGGTATTTCATGTCCTCATGTTACCGTCCACAAGGGATTGCACACACCTTTGCTACCATGTGAACACTTGTCATCAGATGTTAATTATTCTACTTGTAAAAAACGTATAGTTGAAGAATGAGTTTCTCCGATTTGTTTGTGATCATGGATGCTACGCCAGGCTCCGGATATCAGCTCTAGTATTCAGCCGTTGGCACTTATGCACGGTTGACGGGAAGTGGAGATCCGGCTGCTTCCACCATGTTAAGACGTCGTCCATTCTTCACAACAGAGGAGCTGCGCGCGCCCGCAAGGTGAATGGCGAGAGAAGGACGGCCACAGCACATTGCCGGGGCGCTCTCGCCAAGCACTTCAGAATGAATTCAAATGCCATTATTGAAAATCAAACGATTCAGCAGGCTATTCAGTGATGAAATCCCTTTACCACCACTTAGCTGATAAAAATATGGTGAGAAATGCTGTAATTATATTCGACGGAACTCTCCATAAACTCCAGATTTCCAAAAAATGTCATTTTAGAGTGACTCCCTGATTTGCATGACAAGTGTATGGAAATATTCTTCAAAAGAATAATCGTGGGAGGAGATGCAGAGAAAACCTGTCTGTGTTTTAATTTCAATTGAGGACCAGACGCTCATCCTCCAGTTCACAAAGGCGAGCTGGAAAAGGAGTGAGGATGCATTGATTAGAACAGATACATTCAAGCCACACGACCATATCATAATCAAAACTCCAATCAGGTAAATGGGCATTGTATCGATCCTTTATTTACGTCTAAAATTACATCAAAACTGCGGGAAAAAACGCTGCTACGGCGTGTCTTTTTCTCCGGAAAACTCACAACCCCACCTCTCCCCTAACTCCCTAACCTCCCTGCCCACTCTGCAAAATTGGTAGTTACATACGCTGCTCTACATAACAGAGTGAAACTTAGTTCTTGATGTAGTTTCCGTACTTGATTCCCTGATCCCTGTACTTCTGGGGAAGAGGATCAAAGTAGAACTTGCCAGCCAATCCTTGGACGGAAGACCCCATGGTGTAGATGATCCACGTCTTCACAATGTAGCTGACAGATGCGCTTCCGTACGAAATGCGGCAGAATTCGAACGGGAGAGCGGCAATGGGGTACGTGGAGGGGCCGGGCCTGTTGAGGAGGGAGAGGCCGGCGAACACGGTGCTGGCGTAGTCCGGAGGAGTGGTCGGGAGCGACGCGGAGAGGTCCGCTCCGCTCGCCGCATAAATGTAGTTCCCTGCGGGGTTCTTGATGCCGGCGGCCGGGACGGCCTCGACGGTGCAGATGCCGGTCTGGACGTACCCGATCCGGTTCACGTCCGCCTTGAGCGCCGCGATGATGCCCGCCGACCCCGAGGCGTACACGATGAACGGAGAGACGCCGGCGATGCCCTTCCACGTGTTGGTGCCGGTGGCGGCGGTGGGCCACGCGGTGTTCTGCGTCTTGATCCACTTCCCGACCACTTCGGTCGACCCGGAGGAGTCGGACCGCGCCACGGGAGTCACTTGGCCCGTGAGGCCAGCCTTGAGAGCGGACCAGTTCACTCGCGTCTTCGCCACGTGGAGGGCGTAGATCTGCGCCCCGGTGAGTTTCACAGAAGCCTTCTTCGTGCACCACGAGTAGGTCGCGATGGAGAAGGGGATGGTGAACTTCTTCGTGCCTCCCGCGGCGGCGTCCTGTGAGGAGGGGATGGCGACGTCGGAGTACGCCACCTGGTAGGTCTTGCTGATGAAGTTCGAGATTCCCGCGCCGGAACCCACGGACTTGTACGTGCCATAGTTGGCGCGGTTGGGGGCGTTCAGAATGGCTTGGGCGACGTACTGCCAGAGGGACACAGAGCCTGTCTTAGCTGCATGGGAGATGCAAAACTGACACACTTTCCAACAACAGAGTGAGACGCATTCAGGAGCACTGCAGGGAGGGAGAGTCAGGTGGTTACCGGCGCCACGGAGGTGGCTCCGCCAATCACAATCGCCGCCTGCGCGGCACCCGCTGAGAGAAGGACTAGAGCGGCGATGAGAGCGGCGGCCATGGCTGGAGAGCAGGGAGGGAGATGAGGAAAGATTGGAAGAGAGAGCCAGGAGGAGAAGAACGCTGGCGGCTGCCACTTCGAAGGGACGGAGGCCTCTTTATAGGCTTCTCGCCGCCACGCTGCGCCGCCGTCTTTGCCGACAAGAGGCCTCCTACGTGGCATAAACCGTCGGTTAGATGCCGCCGATGGACGGAATGGCATCGCCGAAAGATGCGGTCTTACGAATACGACAAACGCAGCCGACGGGGGCCAACGGTTGTGGGTCTCTTGTCGCACGTGCGGTTTGGCTTCGTTGAATGCGATAGTTGGGACTTGCGGGGACTTTTGTCGATGTGTTATACGACAACTGAGTTTGTTGAGTTGAGTTGAGTTGAGTTGACAATTGAGTTGGGAAGGTTCGCGGCAACCATGTAGAAGGGGACGTTAGAAAATGTCGACATTGTGGATCCTTCGAGCGGGTGAAGGCTTTGACGTTCTCTGACGAGGTCGGTCTCGAAGGAGTACTTCCATTTGGCCTTTGCGTTTCTTGATTTTCGAGTGATAAGGTACTAGTTTCGAGATGTGCGTCACGATTAGGGAGGGATGTTTACTTTAACGCAGTGTCGGGAACTAGAATTCCAATCAAAAGTTTTAAAAGTCTGGCCGTATTATAAAACACTTTCAGAATGGCCGAAGAGCTGTTTGAATGTACGGCCGGACGTCTGAACTGTACGAAAACCATGTGCGTGTGTTCAAATTTCACTGGTCTACTTTTTGTCTCAACCACTTCGGACTTACGGGAGGTTTTGTCGGGATGCTGCGCTGACAGCATCTTGGAATATTCCCTTGGAAAGCTGCCCGTGCCGTATGCCCATGGCCGCTCGTACGGTCTTTATGTACGGACTGGTTCGCCATGTGCGGGCCGGCGTAATACAGTAGCGCGCGGAAGCATTGCGGCCAACCGGGCGGTGACGCGTGCCGTATACGCACATGTCGACAAAAAAGTGGAGAATCAATCGTGTGGCCCCCAAATCCAAGATATGACAAATCTCAGCACGCTTTTGGATTATGCTTACGTGGCATAATTTCGATTGGCCCAGTAAATGTAATCTCAAGTTTTTTAAATCTGTGGGCGGAGGGGCTACTCTTTGGCTTCCCGGAAATGCAATCTGAATTTGCTTGCTACGAATTCTGAACTAGCACAGTGTCAAACAGCAAGACTTCGTAGCAAGCAAATTCAGATTGCCATGACGGGAAGCCAAGTCTCAAAACTCTTCTCCAATGCGAAATATCTATCGATCATCGTCGATGGTGATACGCCACAAATACTGGATTTCGGTATAATTGTCACATGGAGACATCTCGGTCGCACGAGAGGATTCCAGTATTTGCCACGTTAGTTCCATGCGATTCGAGGGATCCGGTTCACCCGGGCTCAGTTTTGCAGTACAACTCTCCGGCGACCCGATCAACAAACTCTGTACGAGCCTCCGGGTCCACGCGCGTTGCGATCCTCTAAAATCTCATTGTTGATCGGTAACTCATTCCGTCCATAGGCGGCATCTATCCGACAGTTTAGCCACATAGGAGGTCTTTTCTCGGCAGGGACGGCGCCCCCGCGTGGCGGCGAGAAGCCTATAAAGAGGCCGTCGTCCCTTCGACGTGGCAGCCGCCAGTCTCCTCTTCCTCCTGCCCCACTCTTCAAAGCTTTCCCCATCTCCCTCCCTGCTCTCCTCAATGTGAGAGGGGCAGAGGGATGAGATGCAAATTCGTCTCCAACCCTTTCCCCCTCTTCACTATCCATGGAAACTTCCCTCCTGGTGCCCGCAACACTCTCACTCATTTTTCACTCAAGTGCACACACAACACACAAGAGGCGGAATAGAAAAACGTAGGAGAAAGCTCCCAGCCTAAAACTCCTTTTATGATGACAAGCTTTCCAACTCAAGCCCCCATAAGCCTAGTCAAGCTTTCACCACATGATCACTTCACCTTCACGTGAGGCAGCTCTCCACACACGGAGACTCCTCACAAAGGTCCACCTCCTCTTGCCAAAGCCATGCCCTCAAACTGCCATAGCCTTGCAATGCATATCAAGAAGGTTACTAACTTACACACCCACTCTCACTATATAGTATGGGGCTGTGACGTGACCATGTCACGTCACACGCGCCGGGACCATGCATGCAACAACCTTATTCAAACAACCTAAATAAACTACTTCGTGTCTTGCTATGCATAGTACACCCA
>CM074813.1:316314-347540 GCA_037447605.1 Zygnema circumcarinatum | reverse complement strand
AACGTACCAACACCACCGCTCTAACCCAAATGGCCATGTACTCTACCGCCGAGCTGAACTTCCCGCCGTCACCCACAAGGACTAACTTCCGTACCCAAAGTACGCTCCGCCGCCTCCACCGACTCCGCCGTCTTCCGGCGCCGCATCATTCCTCGATTCCGTACTCCAGGACCGAGTCCTCGGAGCGGTACTGAATGTCGAACTCCTGGCCGTACTGTCCGCACTGTCGACTGTCCGTACTGTCCGTACTGTCCGTACAGTCTCTACCGGCAGCTTGGTCGGTCTCGCCTCCGCGCGCACGCTCTTGAGTCAACCATGAAGTAAGTCCGCCCCCATACATCTCACACCTAGAAGCACACCCCTAGGAACTAAGCGCCAACACAAACATGCTAATCTGAACTAACTATGTACACTAACACTCAACAGGCCCCGCCCCTCCACCTACCCCATTGCTGCTCTCCCGCTCGAATTCTGCCGCATTTCGTACTGAAGCGCATCTGTCAGCTACATTGTGAAGACGTGGATCATCTACGCCATGGGGTCGTCCGTCCAGGGATTGGCTGGCAACTTCTACTTTGATCCTCTTCCCCAGAAGTACAGGGATCAGGGCATCAAGTACGGAAACTACATCAAGAACTAAGTTTCACTCTGTCATGTAGAGCAGCGTATGTAACTACCAATTTTGCAGAGTGGGCGGGAGGTAGGTTGGGGGAGGGGTGGGGTTGTGAGTTTTCCGGAAAAAACGACACGCTTTAGCAGCATTTTTTCCCTCAGTTTTGATGTAATTGTAGACGTAAAATAAAGGATCGATACAATGCCCATTTACCTGATTGGAGTTTTGATTATGATATGGTCGTGTGGCTTGAATGTGTCTGCTCTAATCAATGCAATGTACTCCTTTTCCAGCTTGCTTTTGTGAACTGGAGGATGAGAAGCTGGTCCTCAATTGAAACTAAAGCTGAATGGCTGGTTTTGTTTGCATTTACTCCCACAATTATTCATTTTCAAGGATATTTTCATACACCTGTCATGCAAATCAGGGAGTCACTCTGAAATGTCAATATATGGAACTCTGGAAGTTGTTATGAAGAGTCCCTTCGAATTTAATGACTGCATTTCTCACCATATATTGAACGGCGAAGTGATGGCTAAGTAATGCGATCACTCGACCAGCCTGCTCAATCGTTTGTTTTTCAACAATGGCATTTGAATTTATTCTGAAGTGCTTGGCGAGAGCGCCCCGGCGCTGTGCTGTGGCCGTCCTTCTCTCGCAATTCACCTTGCGCGCGCTGCTCTTGTGTGAAGAATGGCCGCCGTCTTAACATGGTGGAAGCAGACCGCCCTCCACTTCCCCTAAACCGTTGGCACATATGCCAACGGTTGAGTCCTAGAGCTGATATGCGAAGCCTGGCGGGGCATCCATGATCACAAACAAATCCGAGAAACCCATGCTCTGACTATGTACTTTTTTCAAGTAGAATAATTAACATCTGAAGCACGGTAGGCACCATATCATATCATGGTAGCAGAGGTGTGTGCAATCCACACAATCTAGGTTGTGGACGGCAACAAGAGGACATGAAATACCAGGACTAGGCAACAACATTGTATGTGCGATTAGCAGTCCTCGACTGTGCCCCCAAGCTCTCCCACGCGGACGGACGTCGACCAGTCTTTGGAATTTGAATGAATCTCGTCCGTCCGTCCGTTGTCCGTACGATCGCTGCCCAAGCGACCGACGTGCCCGTCGGTCGGACGGCCCGTAACCGGCGCAGTTTGGCGCCGTCTGTCCAGCCAGAGCCAACAAACGGCGGATTGGCCGATGGCGTGCTGACGTGGAGCATTCACGCCGTCCAATCAGAATCAAATTTGAGATTTTTGAGTATATACAGATTCGGTGCGGTCCTGATTTCATGGATCGGGAAGATTTTCAACGCCGGTCGTGGCCCAACTGAGATATTTCTAAAGAGAAGTTTACGAGTTAAAGAGAAATGTGCATGTGCATGGTCGGCCGTTCAATCCGGTGTTACAGCGCAATACACAGTTTGCTGACGTGCTGGGGAGGGTCTCAGATCTCATTCAGGACAAGGGATGGCTTAATTACGACTATATAATCTCTATTATATTATATAACTGTGACGACTAAATAACGGCTGTTATATAATACTTTACAACGCCTTTACAACATGTACGGGCGTACGGTCGTACGACTGTACGGTATTATGCGGTGAAGACAGAGTGAACCAGACGGACGCATTTCGCAACGCCAACGCCAAAACGACCTAATTTTGGTATGGTACGACCGTACGACCGTATTCGTACGGTCGTACGGTCGTTAATTGTTCAAAACGAGTGGGTATAATATATGTAATAAAGTGTTTTACTTTGTACTATATTACTACTTTTAAACCCGTTGTAAAGTATATAATATAGTCGGACTTTATAACGCGGGCCATCCCTATTCAGGACACGTTACATGCAGCGCTGGCGGAAGGAGACAACTTCCAATGAAGATCGTACGGTCAATCCCTCAAAACGCCAACTTTGCCATCCACAATATGACGTCCCCACACGAACCCTAGAAACGTCAGTCGCGTCAGCTCGTCAAACCAGCGAATAACGACAAAATACAACATACCCAACCACCGCCTCTACTACTTGTCCCAATAAACGACAAAATATACATAGACCAGACCATCCTTTCTAAAACGTTCACCAATAAACGACAAAGTATAGATAAAGAAATCCCCGGAACCACCTCAGCTTCATCGTTGTCGTTTCCGCCTTACTGTACAAGGCATGTCTTGTCGCCTGTACGGTAAAGTCGTCGCATCGGTGCGCTCCGTCCAATGACTGCCACGCGGCCCACGCCGTACGGCGACGGAACCGCCGTCAGTTCGTCCTTACAGTTGCCGTTCGTACAGAGGCCGCGGCTGTAGCTGTGGGCCGGCGGCCGCGCGGCGACAGTTACGAGGAGGCGCGCGACAGCTACCGTACGGTCGGCGGGGGACGATTTAGAGGGCGGCGGCGGCGCTCGAAGTCGGAGCGGAGCTTGGGTGTTGGCAGCCTGTGCTTGAGGACTTCGCCGTGCGGGAGAGGGAGAGGAAGAGGGAGAGGAGTTAGAGGGAGAGGGAGGATAGTGCAGGAGACACAGAAAGGGGCGCCATGGCTTCGAACAGAGGAGCAGTAGTGGCTGCGCTGTGCGCAGCTCTGTTGAACTTGCTGTTCCCCACCGTGGTACGGCTGCGAATTATTCTAGCGCATGCGGAAACAAAAAATAAAAGCACAGTGCATTTCTTTTGATTTTTTTCTGAACTTTTTTGGCAGATCGCATGTAGTGACAAAGTGGGTCTGGTGGGAAGCAGAGCGGCAGTGCGATTTTGGGGAGCGCGTACTGTGACAGGTGCCTCGACGGGACCTTCACAGTCGGCACGGACGAGTTCACGACCTCGAGCTCGGTACTCGCCCTCTCCTCCTCTTCTTTCATTTCGCTGCCCTAATTATTGTTTCCCCCTCCACGCTCTGCCATTTTCTCTTTCCCGTTTGCTTTAGCCTCGACTCCGACCGAACCTCCTATGAGTCACTTGTATCGCACCTTCATTTTTTGAAGAATGAACTGTAGGGCGCATTAAAGCTTTTATAATGAGTTTGGAAAATTTCCAAGTCTATAAACAGCTCAATACGCCGGTTCACCTCTCAAATATATTCGTCCAATGGGTGATGTGTGCCATCGATTTTGGTGCTTCAGATCTCCATCAACTGCACGCTCAGAACCACCACACTTGGAGTCTCGACATACACATACGTGTGGGGCAGCGGAACTACAAGTTCCACTGGAGGCTTTGGAGTGAGGGGCAGCACAACTCATAACCATGTTTAGCACATGCTTTGAGCTTTATTACTGTTGCTGATGTAACTTGAATATCTTGATGGCTCACTCGTTTATTCGCGAGGAAATCTGGTTAAAATAAGTGTACGAATGCCCTCTGCCTGCAGGTCACCCTGACTGGCGCAACCGGGACGTCGGCTCTGGTCTCAGCGAACACCAAGTTTCTAAACACCCTTTTTATAGGCGGAAATCCGCTGTTTGGCCTCCTCTCGAATGCGCAAGTGGACGGATGCTTTGTGAATGTGGCCAGCCCGACCTGTTCCGTTAGCATCATGAACAACGGGCAGTGCAATGCTGGAGGAATACTGGTTCGTGCTCTCCCCATGTCAAGGCTCTCTTTTCCCCTCTGCTTTTGTTTTTAGTTTTTACCTGGCTCAACGTTTTCCTCGCCAACCCTCCACCCTCCGCTGTCGATTTCCCACCCACTTGTTACATCACTCTCCTCACCCCCCAGTCTCGCTCTTGATGCCATTCCTCCCACCATCGGACTTGTTTCCTTCCTTTCCCACCCCCGCCACTCTCTTTCCAACTACCATTTTTTGTGCCTTTCTTTCTCCTAACTTTCTCTCTCTCTTTCCCTTCCTTTCCCCAGTCTTCATTCACGTTCCTAAACTCCCTCCCACCTCTCGCCCCCGAAAGCCCCTCCACATCAATAGCATATTCTCTGGACGTTGCACTCTCGTCTTGACCCAACTTGTGGGCACTTTGGCTCTGCAGGGGAACGGATTCACCAGCACCGTAGTGCTCGCAAACTTGGGGTCAAACACTGCTGACATCAGCATAGGCAACAAAGTATGCAACGCTCTCACGGTCGCTGCTGGAACTTGCCCTTCTCCTCCACCTCCTCCGACATCCTCCCCTCCTCCGCCAGTCGTTTCCGTACCAGTCTCTTCCCCCCCTCCACCATCCACCACTCCGACCCCCTCCCCTCCTCCGCCAGTCGTTGCCGACCCAACCCCTTCCCCCCCTCCACCATCCACCACTCCGACCGCCTCACCTCCTCCGCCAGTCGTTGCCGACCCAACCCCTTCTCCCCCTCCACCATCCACCAATCCGACCCCCTCGCCTCCTCCACCAGTCGTTGCCGACCCAACCCCTTCTCCCCCTCCACCTCCCACCACTCCGACCGCCTCCCCTCCTCCGCCAGTCGTTGCCGACCCAACCCCTTCTCCCCCCCCGCCTGTTTCTTCCGGAGAAACTTCCTCCCCCCCTACCACCACTGCTCCACCCCCTCCGCTTGTTCCAGGCGGCGTTGGAGACCCTCACTTCACTGGTGCTGATGGGTCCCGGTTTGACTTCTCGGGTAGGACAACATTGTTAAGCCAGCTTTGCCAGATATTGGCAGAAACATAGGCTTGAAATTCACACTGCTTACCTAGTTCTAGTAAGGGAGAAAGACTGGTCCTTACCTTTTGCATTTGCTGGACTTGTGCACAGGCGAACCCAATGCATCATTCTGCCTGATCAGCGATGCGCACCTTCACATCAACATGTATTACGGAGGTCGGTACGGACAGTGGGGCAGCAACCCCCACAAAGCCCTTACATGGATCCGACGGCTCGCCATCCTTTGGGGGCACCACACCGTCGTTTTCGCGGCACGGGATGGTGCCAGGTGGCAGTATGACAGTGGGTACCTTGGCCACATTGCCATCGACGGCGAAGAGGTGCTGCTCGGACAGGCGGGAGACTCCGCCGCGCGCGCAAATGGAGACATCGAAGTGCGATGGCTCGCGGCGAAGATGCGAAGCGGCGATGACTTGGTCGATGTGTTCCAAATCAGAATCGGGGAAGTGATCAAACTGAGGCTCACGCTGCGACCGGAAATCGAGCTTTTGAGGACAGAAACGGATGGAGTGGTGCACATTAACTTTGAGATTCCCGTCGCGGACTTGTCCGACAATGCTCATGGCATCCTCGGGCAGACCTTCCGCTCAGACCACAGGGACCGCCTGTGAGTTCTGATTCACCCCTCGTTTGTTAAAGAGTTTGCAGCTTCCTTCTGGCTGACACGACTCGAGCTTGCTTTACGTAGAACATGAATCTTACTATTTAGATGAGTTCAAACGCCATACCGTTCTTTCTAACTCCAACACCGGTTTGATGCTTGTCTTGTGGCAGTGCTCAGCAAACCCTCGAATATAACGCCCTTCTCCGTACGGAGGTGGTGCCTGGCGACGACGCGATCGGGTTCCTGGACGGGCCCGTCGCCGCGTACCGCGCCTCTGCCCTCCTCCGCGCCGACTGCAAGGTCGCGCGATTCGTTCGGGCCAGCGCGCGCGTTGTGGGGGCAGCGCAGGCGACGGCGCTCGCATCGTCGGGCGCCAAAAACCTCAACGGCGAGTCTGTGAAGGGCAGCTTCGCAAGGAAAAGGAAATAGGACTCCGCATACTATATATATGGAACTTCATCATTTACATGTGATTTTTTGAACATTTAAATGTGGCCGTGAAAGTGGAGACCCAGATGTAACATAAGTATAGTTGTTACGATCCTCGAATCTTGATTTCAGGACTTTATAGTTTGTTTAGCCCATAGCACTGTTAAAGTGTAGACATTGCATGTGTGCTATATGAATCTTAATTCCTGATGTAGTAATTATTCTAGTAAGATAGCGGCTACGAGAGCTGCGGCCATGGCTGGAGAGCGGGGGAAGAGGAGAAGGGGAAGACCCTACGGAGAGGAGGCGGAGCCTGGCTACTGCCAGTCCTGAGGGCGCGCTGGCCCCTTCTAGGCTGCTCGCCGCCTGGCGGCGCCGCCGTCCCCGCGGACAAGCCGCCGCCTACGTGACACAGATTGTCGGTGAGATGCCGCGGTTGGCAGGAATGGCATCTCATAAAGATGCGGTCTTACGCTTACGACAAAACGCAGCAGGCGGTTAAGGACTGTTGTTGGTCCATTGTCGCACTGGTGGTTTGGACTCTTTGAATGCGTCATTTGGGACCTGTGGAAGACTTCTGTTGGTGGTAAAAGACGACAAACGAGTTTGTTGGGCGACGGGAAAAGTGACGTTGACGCTCGTGCAAAGCTTTGACCATTTCCGACGTATTCGATTTGAAATCAGTACTTATTTTCTGTCCTTTTGGAATCTTAATTCGTCGGAGGACGTACTAGTTTCGAGTTTTACTTTCTGACCTGACCAGGCATTGAAATTTGGTGTTTAGCCTACAAAACTTTTTTCAACTTTTGTGCTTCAAATAAAAAATTTAGTCTTTCCGGTTGACTGCAAGTAACATATGTGACTTCCATGAGGCAAATTTTCGGTAATTGTTTTCTTTTTTTAAGGATTTTTTATTCATCTCAAGACGATCAATTTTTGTGTAATTTAGAAATCCCGCAGTCCAACCTTGCCTCCCCCACAAACGACGCTTTTCAAATTTCTTCGTTCCCTCCAAGCCCTACTTTCACACTTTTCGCCACGTCGGACTCTGTTTTGTCGCTATTAGGCGCCGACAGCATCTTGGAATATTCCCTGGGGACTCCTTTCCTTGTCTCATTAGTACGGCCATCCCTACGGCGCCAATGCTCCAACGAGCCGCCACGTGCCGGCTGCTGGCGGAGTAGTGCGCAACCACGTCACGACGGCCCGCAGCCAACCGGATGTGAGCGCGTGGCACATCCGTTAACAGGCCGACAAACAGAAGGGAACTTCATCGAAGGATGCTCGAATCCAGGACAAAGCTAATCCTTCAACGATTTGATATTAATGACGTGGCACAATCGGATTGGTTCAAACACCGAATGATAAAAACTTTGGCTCGAGGTGTGGACAGACTTTGGCTGCTCGGTACGGAATTCGAATTTGCTCGCTACGAATTCTCACCCAGAAAAGTTTCAAACCGAAGTAATCCGTAGCGAGCAAATCAAGATTGCACATCGAAAGCGGTCTGGCTACTCTCATTTGCGATACAACAATCAACCATCAGCTAATGGCGATTGGCCACGTCTCCGATTTGGGCTCCGTTCTCGCATGGAGACACGCTACCCGTTCCGATGAGTTCGTACGGCATTGCGAGCCACTTGCAAACTATATGCTGACGTCATTTTCCCAAGCCAATAACAGGTTGCCACGTGGCTCAGAAGGACCCGCGGGCAAAGTACGCGGCACTGGCGCCGGCAGACTATAAAGGAGCCCGCGCGCCATCACATTCACAGCCACCAGCCTCCTTCTCCTCCTGCCCCACACCTCAAAGCTCTTCCCTTCTCACCCATAGCTCTCTAGTCATGGCCGCCGCTCTCATCGCCGCTCTCGTCCTTCTCTCAGCGGGTGCAGCGCAGGCGGCGATTGTGATTGGCGGAGCCACCTCCGTGGCGCCGGTAACGACCCGACCTCCCTCCCTGCTGTCCTTCTGAATACGTCGCAGTCTGTTGTTGGAAAGTGTTTCAGCTTTGAGTCTTTCATGCAGCTCACACAGGCTCTGTGTCTCTCTGGCAGTACGTCGCCCAAGCCATTCTCAACGCCCCCAACCGCGCCAACTATGGCACGTACAAGTCCGTGGGTTCCGGCGCGGGAATCTCGAACTTCATCAGCAAGACCTACCAGGTGGCGTACTCCGACGTCGCCATCCCCTCCTCACAGGACGCCGCCGCGGGAGGCACGAAGAAGTTCACCATCCCCTTCTCCATCGCGACCTACTCGTTTTGCACGAAGAAGGCCTCTGTGAAACTCACCGGCGCCCAGGTTTACAAAATTTACGTAGCAAAGACGCGCGTGTACTGGTCCACCATCAAGACCGGCCTCTACGGCCAAGTGACGCCTGTGGCGCGGTCCGACTCCTCCGGGTCGACCGAAGTGATCGGGAAGTGGATCAAGACGCAGAACACCGCGTGGCCCACCGCAGCCACCGGCACCAACACGTGGAAGGGCATCGCCGGCGTCTCTCCGTTCATCGTGTACGCCTCGGGGTCGGCGGGCATCATCGCGGCGCTCAAGGCGGACGTGAACCGGATCGGGTACGTCCAGACCGGCATCTGCACCGTCGAGGCCGTCCCGGCCGCCGGCATCAAGAACCCCGCAGGGAACTACATTTATGCGGCGAGCGGAGCGGACCTCTCCGCGTCGCTCCCGACCACTCCTCCGGACTACGCCAGCACCGTGTTCGCCGGCCTCTCCCTCCTCAACAGGCCCGGCCCCTCCACCTACCCCATTGCCGCTCTCCCGTTCGAATTCTGCCGCATTTCGTACGGAAGCGCATCTGTTAGCTACATTGTGAAGACGTGGATCATCTACACCATGGGGTCGTCCGTCCAAGGATTGGCTGGCAAGTTCTACTTTGACCCTCTTCCCCAGAAGTACAGGGATCAGGGCATCAAGTACGGAAACTACATCAAGAACTAGGTTTCACTCTGTTATGTAGGGCAGCGTATGGAACTACCAATTTTGCAGAATGGGCAGGGAGGTAGTAGGTTAGGGGAGGGGTGGGGTCGTGATTTTTCTGGAGAAAAAGATACGCTATAGCGGCGTTTTTTTCCGCAGTTTTGATGTAATTGTAGACGTAAATAAATGGATCGAGACATGCTCATTTACCTGATTGGAGTTTTGATATGATAAGGTCGTGTGTCTTGACTGTGTCTGCTCTTGTCAATGCGTCCTTACTCCCCTCAACTGGAGGATGAGAAGCTGGTCATCAATTGAAATTGAAACTGGAAGGCAGGTTTTCTCTGCATTTACTTCCACGAATATTCTTTGTCAAGTTTATCTTCATACACGTGTCATTTGAATCGGGGAGTCACTCTGAAATGACTTGTACACTTTGGAGGTGTATTGACAGTCCCTTGGAAGTTAATGACTGCTTTTCTTACAATATATTCAATAGCTAAGTGATTGTAAGGTGATTGCAGCACTTTACCAGCCTGCTCAATCGTTTATTTTTCAACAATGGCATTTGAGCTTTATTTTGAAGTGCTTGGCGAGAGCCCCCCGGCGGCGTCCACTGGCCGTCTTCCTCTCGCCATTCACCTTGCGGGCGCGCTGCACCGCAGCCCGCCTTGTGTGAAAGAATGGACGTCGTCTTAGCATGGTGGAAGTAGCCGGCCCTCCACTTCCCCTCAACTGTTGGCATGTGTGCCAACGGTTGAATACGATAGCTGATATCAGGAGCCTAGCGGAGCATCCATGATCACAAACAAATCCGACAAACCCATTCTCTGACTATGCACTTTTTACAAGTAGAAGAATTAACATCTGAAGCAGAGGACGAGAGTTGACATGGTAGCAAAGATGCGTGCCATCTCTTATGGACGGCAGCAGGTGGACATGAAAAACCACTGCTAGGCAACAACATTGATCGGTGCGATTAGCGGTCCTCAGTGTGCTCGCAAGCTCTCACACGCGGACTAACGTCGACCAATTTTTGAAATTTGAATGAATCTCGTCCGTCCGTTCAGTGTACGATCGCTGCCCAGGCGACCGACGTGCCCGTCGGTCGGACGGACCGTAACCGACGCAGTTCTGCGCCGTCGGTCCCGCCAGGGCCAAGAAACGGTGGATTGGGCGATGACTCGCTGACGTGGCGCATCCTGGCCGTCCAATCAGAATCGAATTTCAGATTTTGGAATCGATCCAGATTGGGTGCGGTCCTGATTTCACGGATTTGACTGATTTTCAACGCAGTTCGAGAGCCAATTAATTTCTCGTTTCTATGGAGAAATTTACCAGTGACAGCGAAATTAGCATGTGCATGGTTCGCCGGTCAGTCAGGACGCCACAGCAAACGACACAGTTTGCTGATGTGTCTGGGAAGATCTCAGATCTCATCGGGACACGTGTCACGCAGTGTAGGCGGACGGAGACGACTTCCGTTGAATACATCCATTTACGCGTACATTCAATCCTTGGTACAGTACCCCCCCTTATAATATTTTCCACCCGAGTACCCGAGTTTCGTTACCCAAGAAATTCGCCCTGACTTTGAGGAAACCACTTTTAGTACGGGAAGTCTGTGTTTATGTATCAGGGGTGTTAACCTAACCTGACTTATTTTTCAATAAAAAATCTGTTAATCGAAATGAATTTCAAACATGGGTCACGCTATTCCGCTGTTTGGATAGTACGCAGAAGATCTCCGAATGGTGCGGTATATGTTTGGCACCAATAGGAGCTCGTGTAGTTAAATTTTCGGCACCAATAGGAGCTCGCGACAGGCCCCAGGCAGCCATGCGCCTCTGTACAGAGAGAAACAGTACGGCCGAAGGCGGGACTCTAACATAAGACCGCCTGCCTATTTTTAACACGGACTTCCTTATATTTTCAAATTCCAAGATTTTCGCCCAATATTTGCCGAAACCATGGCGAAAACATTTAGGGGGGTACTGTATACTAAATTCTGGAATTTAGTACGGCGATGGTCAATGTGTGACCCCCCCCCACTAAGTGTAGGACGAGAGCGGATACGAGAACTGCGGCCATGGCTGGAGTGCGGGGGAGGAGAAGGGGCTGAGAGAGAGAGAGAGAGGCGAGAGGATGAGAGGAGGCGTAGGCTGGCGGCTGCCAGTCTTGAGGGCACACTGGCCCCTTCACAGGCTGCTTGCCGCCTGGCGGCGCCGCCGTCCCCGCCGACAAGCCGCCGCCGACGTGGCATAAATTGTCGGTGAGATGCCGCTAATTGCCGGAATCGCATCTCCGGAAGATGCGTTCCTACTCTTACGACAAAACCCTTGCGGGCGGTGAACCGTCGTTGGTCCCTTGTCGCACTCGCGGTTTGGCTTCTTTAGAAGCGTCATGTGGGACCTGCGGGGGACTTTTGTCGGGGCGAAAGACGACAAAAGAGTTTGTTGGGCTTTGGGAAAGGTAACGTTGAAACTTGTTGACCTTTGTGGTGGACACTCGTGCGAAGCATTTTTTTAGGTTTACGTTTTAAAATTAGTACTTCCAGTTTCTATTACAGGAATACAATTCGTCGGTGGACGTCTTGGTTTCGAGATTTACTTTCTGGCGTAATCCTGGCATTGGAATTTACTGTTTTGCTTTTACAACTTTTTCAGGAGTTTCAAGTAAAAAAATTAATCCTTCCGGCTGTGTGCAAGTTCCATATGTGACTTTCATTCGGCCCATTAGGGGGTGTCAGACTTAACAAAATCTTACGAAAAGCGTTACGAAAAAAAAGGTTACGAAAGTACTCCGCCGCAGGAGGATCGCGATTATACTGGAGTACTCGTTCTGATGTCAAACTTACGAACACGCGTACTGAAATTTTTTAAGTCTGACACCCCCTATTCTAAGGAATTGTTTTCTTTTTTTTTCAATTTTTAAATTCGCCGAACTACGTTCAATGTTTGTGTAATTTTACAATGCCGCAGTCCAAACCTCGCCTCTCCCAAAAACGACTCATTTCTAATTTCTGCGTTCCCTCCAAGCCCTACTTTCGCATTGTTCACCACGTCGGACTCTGTTTTGTCGTTATGTTGCGCCGACAGCATCTTGGAATATTCGCTGGGGACTCCTTTTCTTGTCGTATTAGTAAGGCCACCCATACGGCGCCAATCCTCCAACGAGTCGCCACGTGCCGGATGCTGGCCGGGTAGTGCGCAACCACGTCACAATGTCCTTCCGCCAACCGGATGGCGACGCGTGGCACATCCGTTAAAAAGACGACAAATAGGCGGAAACTTCATCGTAGAATGCTCGAATCCAGGACAAAGCCAATCTTTCAACGATTTGGTACACTACTGACGTCGCACAATCGGATTGGCTCATACACCGGGAGGGGTTTTGGGAAGACTTTGGCTTCCTGGAATGGAATCCGAATTTGCTCGCTACGCATTCTGACGCAGAACAGTTTCAAACCGAAGTAATTCGTAGCGAGCAAATCAAGATTGCACATCGGAAAGCGGTCTGGCTACGCTCAGTTGCGAGAAACAATCGAACATCAGCTAATGGCGAATGGCCACGTCTGCACCAATTTTCAATTCGGGCTCCGTTCTCTCATGGAGACACGCTATCCGTTGCGATGAGTTGGTACGGTATTGAGAGCCACTTGCAAACTGCCTGCTGACGTCACATTCACTAACCAATACCAGGCTGCCACGTGGCTCAGCACGACCCGCGGGCGAAGTACGCGGCACTGGCGCAGCGCAGACTATAAAATAAGCCCGCGCGTCCTCCCTCACAGCCGACAGCCTACTTCTCCTCCCGCCCCACTCTTCCAAGTGATCCCCTTCTCCCTCCCGGCTCCCCAGCCATGGCCGCCGCTCTCATCGCCGCTCTCATCGCCGCTCTCGTCCTTCTCTCAGCCGGTGCCGCGCAGTCGGCGATTGTGATTGGCGGAGCCACCTCCGTGGCGCCGGTAACGACCCGACCTCCCTCCCTGCTGTCCTTCTGAATGCGTCGCAGTCTGTTGTTGGAAAGTGTTTCAGCTTTGAGTCTTTCATGCAGCTCACACAGGCTGTTTCTCTCTGGCAGTACGTCGCCCAAGCCATTCTCAACGCCCCCAACCGCGCCAACTATGGCACGTACAAGTCCGTGGGTTCCGGCGCGGGAATCTCGAACTTCATCAGCAAGACCTACCAGGTGGCGTACTCCGACGTCGCCATCCCCTCCTCACAGGACGCCGCCGCGGGAGGCACGAAGAAGTTCACCATCCCCTTCTCCATCGCGACCTACTCGTTTTGCACGAAGAAGGCCTCTGTGAAACTCACCGGCGCCCAGGTTTACAAAATTTACGTAGCAAAGACGCGCGTGTACTGGTCCACCATCAAGACCGGCCTCTACGGCCAAGTGACGCCTGTGGCGCGGTCCGACTCCTCCGGGTCGACCGAAGTGATCGGGAAGTGGATCAAGACGCAGAACACCGCGTGGCCCACCGCAGCCACCGGCACCAACACGTGGAAGGGCATCGCCGGCGTCTCTCCGTTCATCGTGTACGCCTCGGGGTCGGCGGGCATCATCGCGGCGCTCAAGGCGGACGTGAACCGGATCGGGTACGTCCAGACCGGCATCTGCACCGTCGAGGCCGTCCCGGCCGCCGGCATCAAGAACCCCGCAGGGAACTACATTTATGCGGCGAGCGGAGCGGACCTCTCCGCGTCGCTCCCGACCACTCCTCCGGACTACGCCAGCACCGTGTTCGCCGGCCTCTCCCTCCTCAACAGGCCCGGCCCCTCCACCTACCCCATTGCCGCTCTCCCGTTCGAATTCTGCCGCATTTCGTACGGAAGCGCATCTGTTAGCTACATTGTGAAGACGTGGATCATCTACACCATGGGGTCGTCCGTCCAAGGATTGGCTGGCAAGTTCTACTTTGACCCTCTTCCCCAGAAGTACAGGGATCAGGGCATCAAGTACGGAAACTACATCAAGAACTAAGTTCATCTGTCATTTAGAACAGCGTATGTAACTACCAATTTTGCAGAGTGGGAAGGGAGGTAGGTTAGGGGAGGGGTGGGGTCGTGAGTTTTTTTGAGAAGACAGGCTGTAGCGGCATTGTTTTCCGCAGTTTTGATGTACTTTTAGAACTGGAAAAGCCATAATCGATATCGACACATGTTTCACTAATCTACCTGATCGGAGTTTCGATGAATTGTTTTTTTAAATCTCGTGTGATGGGGTGTTGTTTTCATACATCAAGGTATCTGTGTGCTGAGTAGTATGTGGTTTTGATGTGTCTGCTTTAATCGATGCAATCAATCGAATTCCTCGAGGGGAGTGACGGATAGTGAGGAGGAGGAACAGGGGCACGGTTTCATCTTAACGAAAAAGTTTAGTTGTAGAGGGTGTCAGACTTAACAAAATCTTACGAAATGCGTTACGAAAATAAGGTTGCGTTAGTACTCCGCCACAGAAGGATCGCGATCGCGATTTGGTGTCAAATTTACGAGCAAGGATAGTAACGTTTTTAGAGTCTGACACGCCCTAATCTCATGGACAGCTTGTTTTCCATTACAGCCTGAAATTCAGGCTGCCCTGCCTGCGGGACGGTACGCGCACACCCCTGTGCGGTTAGAGCCGTCGTGTGCTGTCCGTTTTCCTGTTTGTCGCTTTGTCAGCCTTTCGCAGATTCGCTGCGATAAAATCTTTTCGGATTCACGAATCTCGATTCGAAAAAATCAGAATCTGCGATACGGCGGGGGGCATCGGACAGTTTCAAACGCGCCACGCTGTGGGTCTAGTCGGATATTTCAAATCGTCCACTTGGCGTTTGCCGATTGGATACGCGAGTTCTACATGGAACCTGCAAGGTAACATGCAAAACGCTGATCCGACGTGGCGACATTTAGAGAATGTCTCATGTAACGCGGGCCTTAGTGTCGTGTGCGACGGGGGTTCCGTCAGGCCACGTTTTGCGGACGTGGCGCCCACGGCTGTACCTATGGAACTTCGCGGAGAAAGAGAGCTCCATAGGCCTGCACGGCGCCGATTTGCTCTGATGAATCGTGGGCCTAAAAACCCTTCATGGAACCTTGCGCGGATATTCAGATGGCTAGTCTGGCTTGAGTAGGGTTAGGGTTAGGGTTAGGGTTAGGGTTAGGGTTAGGGTTAGGGTTAAGACTGGTTTAGGGTCGAGACAAGGGTTAGGGTTAAGATTAAGACTAGGGTTAGGGGTAGGGTAGGGGTAGGGATAGGGGTAGGGGTAGGGGTAAGTGTAGGGGCAGGGGCAGCTGTAGGGGTGGGGGTAGGGGTAAAAGAGTAGGGGGTAAGGGGTAGGGGGTAGTGGTAGTTTGGTTATGGTTAATGACGATGACTCCCAGAGAATGACTAACGAAAAGCTCCTAGGCAGTGAGTTAGGCAGTTAACCATCTAAAACATTCCTAGACGCGGGTACAATGACCAATAGAAAAAACTGAAAAGCGTGCCAAAGTTCGAGTAAATAAATCACGATTTGGAAAACCCCACAAATTTAAGATAGTAAGGCTTAGCTCGGTCTGAAGCCAAACGCTCTAAAAATTTGGGTTCGTTTATGGACAACCTTGACCTTTACGGCCATAATTTTTTTTTCCTAAATTTGCAGGCGCGTGCAGAGCGTACCTATAAACACTTTTAAATACGAGAGTCAAAAAATAAACAATATACAAAAGCATTTGGGGCTCCTAAAGCAGTCCTCAAGCGAGGCAGGCAGGCGCCTATCTCCTCCCAAAGTTCACAAGGTCTCCATTTAGGTTTTTTGCGCCCGACGATGCGAGCTCGACCGCGGGGGCCGACCCTCGCTGGCTCGCTCGAGTGAAGCGCGCGAACTTGCAGTCGGCGCGGAGGAGAGCGGAGGACCGGTAGTCGGAAACAGTACCATCCAAGAAGCCTTCCGCATCATCGCCGGGCACCACCATAGTGCGGAGAAGTTGACTGTACTCCAGTTTCTGCTTTGCACTGTCATTCAAACAAGAGACAGTGGGAAAACATATACATGATCAGCATGCTAAGCTGCATCTCATTTGGGTTGTCATTACACGACAGGTTGTTGTCTACGCTTTCTAAACAGCACCCGCGAAATTCTCTGAGTTGAACGCGTGAGTCCAGCAGCACTTACAATCGATCCTGATGATCAGAGCGGAAGGTTTGGCCGAGGATGCCGTGGGCATTGTTGGACAAATCGGCCACAGGCAGCTCAAAGTCGATGTGCACAATTCCGTCCGTTTCTGTCCGCAGGAGCGCAATTTCGGGGCGCAGTGTGACTCTCATCTTCATCACTCCCCCAATTGTGATTTGTAACACGTCCACCAAATCATCGCCACTTCGTATCTTTGAGGCGAGCCATCGAACTTCAATTTTACCATTGACGCGCTGTGCAAAGTCTCCCGCCTGTCCGAGCAGCACCTCTTCACCGTCGATGGCAATGTGGCCCAAGTAACCGTTGTCGTACTGCCACCTGGCGCCTTCCCGCGTCGTCAGCATGACGGTGTGGTGGCCCCAAAGGATGCCAATTTTCCGTATCCATGTGAGGGCCTTGTGGAGATTGCTGCCCCATTGGCCGTAGCGGCCGCCATAGTAAACGTTGATGTGGAGATGTGCATCACTGACTAAGCAGAAAGTTGCGTTCGGTTCACCTGCAAAAAAGACTCACACGATGACTTCATATGAAATCATTTTTTTTCAACCGTTGAGAACTAGTTGCTTCTCCTGTTCAAGGCTGGTTGTTGTTCGGTTGTACTCGGTTGAAGATTTTTTGAATCTGATACTAGATCTTTCATCCACGTCTGCTAGTTCTCTGCGGCACTCTTGCTTTAATTTTATTTTTTATAGAGATGTCAAAAGCTCAGTCTCTCACCTGAGAAGTCGAAGCGGGATCCATCGGCACCGATGTAGTGTGGGTCTCCTGCGCCACCGGGAGGTAATGGATTGTTGGCGATGGGAGGCGCGGAAGGAGTGGGATCAACGGTGGGAGGAGGTGGCGACGGAGTGGGATCAGCAGCGGGAGGAGGGGGAGAAGGAGTGGGATCAACTGAGGGTGGAGGAGGGGAAGGAGTGGTATCAACAGTGGGAGGAGGAGGGGAGGGAGTGGGATCGACATCGGGAGGAGGAGGGGAGGGAGTGGGATCGACAGTGGGAGGAGGAGGGGAGGGAGTGGGATCGACAGTGGGAGGAGGAGGGGAGGGAGTGGGATCCACTGCGGGAGGAGGAGGGGAAGAAGTGGGATCAACAGTGGGAGGAGGGGGGGAGGGAGTGGGATCGACATCGGGAGGAGGGGGGGAGGGAGTGACAGGGGAGGAGGGGGGGAGGGAGTCGACAGTGGGAGGAGAGGAGGGGAGGGAGTGGGATCGACAGTGGGAGGAGGGGGGGACGGAGTGGGATCCACTGCGGGAGGAGGAGGGGAAGGAGTGGGATCAACAGCAGGAGGGGGAGTGGGAGTGGGATCAACGGTGGGAGGGGGAGGGGAAGGGGTGGGATCAACTGTGGGAGGAGGGGGAGAAGGAGTGGGATCAACGGTGGGGGGTGGGGGAGAAGGAGTGGAATCAACAGTAGGAGGGGGAGGAGATGGCGGTGGAGGAGATGGGGGTGGGGGAGGAGATGCGAGAGGTGGGGGAGATGGGGGTGGAGGAGATGGCGGAGGGGGAGGAGATGCGAGAGGGGGGGGAGATGAGAGGGGGGGAGGAGATGGAGGTGGAGGAGATGGGGGAGGGGGAGGAGATGCGAGTGGGGGGGGAGATGGCGGTGGTGGAGATGGTGGAGGGGGAGGAGATGTGAGAGGGGGGGGAGATGGGGGTGGAGGAGATGGGGGAGGGGGGGGAGATGGGGGTGGAGGAGATGGTGGAGGGGGAGGAGATGCGAGAGGGGGGGGGGATGAGAGGGGGGGAGGAGATGGGGGTGGAGGAGATGGGGGAGGGGGAGGAGATGGGGGTGGTGGAGGAGATGAGAGGGGTGGAGGAGATGGGGGAGGAGAAGGAGATGGGGGTGGTGGAGGAGATGAGAGGGGGGGAGGAGATGGGGGAGGGGAAGGAGATGGGGGTGGTGGAGGAGATGAGAGTGGGGGAGGAGATGGGGGAGGGGAAGGAGATGGGGGTGGTGGAGGAGATGAGAGGGGGGGAGGAGATGGGGGAGGGGAAGGAGATGGCGGTGGTGGAGGAGATGAGAGGGGGGGAGGAGAGGGTGGGGGGGAAGGAGATGGGGGTGGTGGAGGGGATGGGGGTGGTGGAGGGGACGGGGGTGGTGAAGGAGATGGGGGAGGTGGAGGAGGGGAGGGACAGGTGTTTGAGGCTGTTGTCGGAGAGTAGCAGACTTTGTTGTTGATTCTGATGTCAGCAGTGCTTGATCCAAGGTTCACAAGCAGCACGTCGCTAGTGAATGAGTTGCCCTGTAGAACCCAACACGAGAGAAAATGTTCACTTTTCAAGCCAAGATACTCCAAATAGAGATGAGGGAGAGTGAGAGACAAAGAAAGAGAAAGAGGTCGATAGGGGAAGGATGAGAGGGAGAGGGAGGGAGAGAAGTGGGGGGAGGCTCGAGAGCGAGCAAGGGACAGCGAGAGAGGGAAAGGGAGAGAGAATAAGGACGAGAACGCACAAGTATTCCCCCAGTGTTGCACTGGCCGTTGTTCAAAGTGCTTCGAGGGCAGTTCGCATTGTTCGCTTGCACGAAGCACCCGTCCACCTTTGCATTTAGCAATTGTCCGCTCAGCGGATTGCCACCAATGAAGAGAGTATTGAGAAATTTCAAGTTCGCAGAAATCACAGTGGACGTCCCGGTGGCACCACTCAGATTGATCTGCAAGCGGGCGATAAAATGCCATTTAAACCGGTTGCCGGTTTTCGGTGCCATGCGCAAGAAAGGAGCTAAATGCTGTACTGCAGTTCGATAATTTATATCATCTAAAGTGATATGATTAGAGGTTTAGTGTCTCTCACCCCAAAGTCACCGGTGTTGACATTGGTCGTCCCGGAAAACCATACATTTGTGTATGTAGTGATGCCCAGAGTTGTACTGCTTAACGTGCAGTTAATGGCAATCTGGAATCAGAATAGTATGGACGCAATTAACAAATTATTGTAAGAAAAGGTGAGAAAAACGAAGAGAACAGGACAGGAGGAAAACCTAGAGAAAAATTAACTATTGTTAGAAGGTAGTCTTTTGTTTCCGGGGATCGGGGCGCCAAATAGAATATTGATTCAAGACGAAAAGGAGGGGTGGGAGGGTTGAAGAATGGGGAAAATAGGTCTCGAGGCGGCAGAAAGAAAGTGGTCGGAGAAACGTAGAGTGACGGTGGCACACTGCGACAGGCATAGCGGGAAGAGAGAGAGAGAGAGAGAGAGAGAGAGAGAGAGAGAGAGAGAGAGAGAGAGAGAGAGAGAGAGAGAGAGAGAGAGAGAGAGAGAGAGAGAGAGAGAGAGAGAGAGAGAGAGAGAGAGAGAGAGAAAGAGAGAGAGAAAACGATAAGAAGAGAGGTATTGTGAGCTTACGGCGCTCGAGGCGGTGTACAGGTCCTGAGTTCCGCTGTAGGACCCGTCCCAGCACTGATCGCAGAACACGTTCCCCAGAGACCCGCTCCCTTCCTGCTCCGCCCCGCAACCCCAAACGCGCGTGCTTCAGTTGCTCCCCTTTCGACGAGTGCGAAGGACAATGAATCTTCCATATTCTGCATTTCTGCATCGCATGGATCTTCATGTATTCTTTCCAGTATTCCTGAATTTTCTCACGCCTTCCCCAGTCTGGCAGCCATCGTACCACAACAGGCAGCAGAAAGTGCAGAAAAGCCGCACAAAGTGCGCCCACCACCGCCCTTCGTCCTCCGCGCGTCTCCATAGAACTCTCCACCCCTCTCTCTCTCCCCCACTCTCTCCCTCCCTCTCTCTCCCTCTCTCTCCCTCTCTCGCTCCCTCTCTCTCTCCCTCTGTTCCTTAGCCTCAATCCACTGACGAGGCAGCCGACTCCCACTCCGCCGCCGGTGCCGCCTCCGGCGGCCGCCGCCGCCTTTGTAGCCGCCAACCATACGGTAACGTCCGTCCGCTTGCGCGGACGTTCGACGGAACTGTCACAGCTACTGTACGGACTGACATGACGATTCGGTGGGCCCCACGCTCACTGTACGAACCGGTCAATTCCTCGATTTCGTATCTGCCGCTCGGCGGGTCGCGAGATTCGGCACAATTAGAGCATGGATCCGGATCCTTTAAGAATCGTGAAGATCGGATTGGGTATGGAGAATCTTTGTAGATTCCCCGTTCTGGAAATATGCATGGATCGACCACTTATAGGGTCACGTGGCGGCTATAATTTGCTGAATGTCTAGAAGAATCCCATCTTGGATACGATAGAATCGTCCACCTAAGAAATTCGCGATCTTGTGCAGACGATGCAAATCCTGAACGGTACGAACAAAAAGAGCAAATCCCTGACATGCCTGAAAGGGGCACACCAGATAATCATAAACTGCGCTACACGACAAAGAACTGAGCAGACTCGAGCGAGAGTAGCTAAAGTTGACCTATCGTTCGAGGCGATATCATTGCTGGGTGTCGTATTCACAGTAATATATCGGAAAATATCGCGGTAAGCTGTCAAATATTGGGCTGGTAGCTGTCGGGCAGTTGCCCCTCGCGTGCCTTCCGTCCGTACGGTCGTTCCCGATCTGAGTGACTGTGTCCGTACGGATTTGCAGAGCCAACAGTTGGCGAGAAACGTTCGGTGTTTGTTGATCGCAACATGGCAACGCTTGGAATGACCAACATGGGTAGGCAATCAACGGTAGCAAATGACCACATTTGGGGCTGCTTCTAGAGCCGTATTGTTGTTGTCGGTGGTCCTAGAAGCGAAGTTTCGCTCATAGTGGAACTTTGATTTTCTAGGTCAATTGTGAGCGGTTCCTCATGGTTCTCCATGTTCTGTTGTTTTTGTTGTTGTTGTTTATACACATTGCATGGGATCGCCATCGTGCGACCAATGTCACTTCCATCCATCCGTTGGGAAAGATGGGCCACCGGCCTATCACACATTTCATGCGCAACCCTTGCATGATCAACAACTAGTGTAGCCTCAGCCGACCGGTTAGTCATGAAGTTCTATGCAGTTTCCCTGTGGCCAGTTTTTCCAAACAATGTTCTGAAAACGAAAGAAATGGAATGTCAAAGCAGATTCGCGTCAAACTGAGGCATAGAAACGTCGAACCAGTAGAACTGGGGGCATGGAACGGGGTGTCCTGCGGCCCTCCGCACGCCACGTCGCTCCTCTCCCGCTCCCTCTCCCTCCCTCCCTCTCCCTCTCCCTGACTCGCTACCACTCCCAAGCTCTCACTTCCCACACGATTGCCATCCTACTAGCCTTTTTTCACCGTCAAATCCTCGCTCCTCGTCATCCCTCCCTCGTTTCCGAACTCTCTCCCACTGGCTCTCTCTCTCCCTCCTTCCCTCTTTTCATCGCACGCGGCCATGGCTGCGTGCTCGGCCTCCCTCTTCTCTTTCGCCCCATCCACCTCTCCCTCTCTTTTCCTGAAGTCCTCCCGCCCTCTCCTCCTCCAATCTCGTGCCTCCAGCTGGCACTCCACACAGCGGCTTCGTGCATTGCCACGTGTCAGGGCGCTTGCCCAGCCAGCGGAGCCTCCTACTGCTGACGTGGCGGCCATAGGCGATGCCGCGCTGGCGGGCAGAGCTGTGGGAGGGACACCTGTCTTCGAGGAGGCGCTTCATCCGGTGGAAGTATTGACCAGGTGGGGCCCACCAACCCCCCATGTTAAATTTAAAAGTGATTCAATTTTTTAATGAGGCTTAAATTTCGATCTTATTTTTCCATGCTGTTTTTTGTTATATTTTTAATTCCGAATATGCGGCCGACTAAAATTTATGAATGCATTTAGCTGGATTGATGGGTCAATGGATCAGTATCTGTTCGATTTACCGAGTTGAGTCAGTGACCGAAAGTGACACAAAATAATCTATTGTAAGGTTTCTTTCACTTAAGTTTTATAAAAATTTAATCCCGCGAAGACTTACTGAAAAATGGGGAGAGAAATTCGGCAGTTTTAAATCTTCTACTAAAGCTTTCTTCGCACACTTTCTTCTTTTTCCACAGAAACTGGAAATGGGAGGGGCACAGCATCCGCTACCAGCAAGCAGGCTCATCCGGACCCGCACTCCTTCTCATTCATGGCTTTGGTGCCAATTGGTAATTATTATTAAAACTTTCATCAGAATATAGGTCTTGCTTGTGCCATATGCGATGAAGGCACTGGTGGTTAACTGGGCCTCAATTTTTGTTGACTCTCATTGTAACCTTGAAGTTCTCCCTCCCACATTCGTCTCACCCTCATGACCTCCCCGCTCCCCACCTCTCACTCTCTCTCGCCCTGCTTCGCATCGCTCTCTCCCACCTTTCTCAACCGCATACATAACATTCCCCCTTTCGATCACTCCGCCGGTCTCTCCTTTGTTTAACTCCCACACCTCTCCTTTTCACTATTCCTCTCCTCTTCCACCTCGGTCCTACCCCATTCCCACTCTCTTCCCTTCCCTCTTTCCTCACTTTCCTCGCCTCTCCTCTCCTCTCCTCTCCACTCTCCCCCCATCCCCTCCCCCTCCCGTGCCTCCTCTCCCTCTCGCCCCCTTCATTCTTCCATCCCAGCGATCACTGGCGTAAAAATCTGCCAATTCTCGGCCAATCACATCGCGTGTATGCCATCGACCTTTTGGGGTACGGATATTCCGACAAACCGAACCCGCGAGGTCTCCCTCCCAACACCATCTACACATTCGAAACATGGGCTCGCCAATCTCTGGCCTTTATCTCCGAAATCATTGGCGAACCCCCCTTTATTATATGCAATTCAGTCGGAGGTGAGCCCCACTTTTTCAGAACTTCGCAAAGCACTATACTGCAGAGAGTTGAATTCTACCCAACAAAAAGGTAAGTATAACAAAACGTCCTCTGACATCCTTCCTTTTTCTTTCCAAAGGGATTGTTGGACTCCAAGCGGCCCTCGACTGCCCTTCTCAAGTTCAAGGTCTCCTGCTATTGAACGTCTCTCTTCGCCAATTACATATAAAAAAGCAGCAATGGTTTTTGAAGCCGTTTGTGAAGGCCCTCCAAACCACCCTGAGGACCACCAACATTGGCCAGATGTTCTTTGCGTCCGTTGCAACCCCCAAATCCGTAAAACAGATTTTACAACAATGTTATTACGACAAGTCCCAAGTGACTGACGAGTTGGTGAATTGCATTTTGGAGCCCGGTTTGCAGCCCGGAGCAGTTGACGTATTTCTCGACTTCATATGTTATTCCGGAGGGCCTCTTCCCGAGGAAATGCTTCCTCTTGTGCAGTGCCCCGTTGTGATCGGTTGGGGGGAAGAGGACCCGTGGGAGCCAATCGAGCTCGGAAAAGTTTACGGAAATTTTACGACTGTCGAAGAATTTGTTTCGCTGCCCGGGGTGGGCCACTGCCCTCAGGACGAGGCGCCTCATTTGGTGAATCCAATGATTGAGAAATTTGTGGCAAAACATGCGTAGCATTGTTTATTTCGTATTCAAAATAGAGGCCATAGGAAATGTCAATTTTCTTTTTTGCTTTCCCTTTTTTTTTCTTCTGTAGAATTGCTGTATCTGGTGTAAATAATTTATTCTTTTAAAGAGATTTTCCCGAGACCAGTAACGTTTGAAAATTGAAATGGGGGCTTTGGTTCAAGAAGGTGTATGTTTACACCCGCCCAGAAGTACGTAACCTAACCATCGATAGCAGAACGGAACTGAACACAGTAGAACGGAGCGGAGCAGAACAGAACGGAACAAAACAGAGCGGCATGGAGAGTGGAGATGAAGTCTCCAGACCTTCATCAAATTTTACGGTGCAGCTTTGACGTTTTTTTTATTTATTCCCTTATTTCTTTCCCCTTTTTAGTTGGTGTATTCACAATTGACTGAGAATGCTCCTTATCCTTCTCAGCATGAGTCTCTCATCGCATATTCTCACAGATATTCAGTGATTAGAATCCTAAACGGCATCCAGATCCATGCGCTGAACTGAAACACCGTTAGCATCTCCCTCCTCCTCTGGAGAACTTTCCTCTCCTTCCGCAGAGTCGATGGCGCCCTCCTCCTCCTCCATCGCACCCTGAAGCTCGTCCACCTACATCCAATAGAAGAGGAAAAAAGAAACAAAAAGCACTCAGCGAGCCCGAACACATCTCGACCCGCTTGTCCAATCTCCAATCCATTTCGAAAGATTGCCCGGGGGGGGGGGGGTTGCTGGGAGGCGCAGATAAAAGGAAAAAACACAATGGCAGAACAACAATGTCGGCATCTCAATTCTCTGTCAACTTTGAATCCCCATTACACAATACACACTACGCAATTTAAAAAACGAAACAAATACATGATTAAAAAGAGCAATAGAGAGAGAACGAGTGAGGGGAGGGAAGGATGGAAGAGAGGGAGGGGGAGAAGGGAAGTATGAAAACCTACCGCATGCATGAGCAATGCGAACTGCTTCTTTCTCAAATCCAACGTTTTGGCAGCCATTGCATTCTCCGCCTCAAGCCTCGCCTGCTCCTCTTCGAGCATCGCAATTGCCTTCTCCGACTCCAAACGCGGAGGCTGCGCTGCGATGAGCCGCCGGATGGCTTCACTCTCCTCCTTGTGCTTCCGCTCCATCCGCGCCACCTCCAGCTCCTTCACACGCTCCTCTATTTGGGCGCGAGCCTGACAAGGACGACAAGCTGTACAATATTGTCGTCAATGTGCTTCACCTAATAGAACCGAGTCTCAAACTACTCCATTTGAAACGTCAGCGTAATCATACCTTCCACTGAAACACCCAAGTTATTCATTCAAATGTCGGGAGGCCAAAAGCAATTCCTCCCCCAGTTTCCCCCTTTCTCCCCCCAGCCCCCCTTCTCCCCCTTCCTAACCTCTCTCTTCCTCCCCTCCCCCCCTCCCGTCGTCCCCCTCCCCCCATCTCTCCTTTCCCTCTCCACCACTCGCCCCTCACCCCTCCCCCTCGCCCCTCCCATTCCTTCACCCCTCGCCCTCGCCCTCCCCTCCCTCCTCCACCCCCCTCCCCACTCTTCCCCTCTCCCTGCCTCGCTCCTCCCCCCTTGTCCCTCGTCCCCTCCCCTCTACTCCTTATACTTCCCCCCTTCATCTCCCCCCTCCCCCCCCCCCCTTCTCCCCCCTCCCCCCCCTTCCCGCTCACCCCTCCCCACCTTCCTCCCCACCCCTTCCCACCCTCCCCACCTTCCTCCCCACCCCTTCCCACCCTCCCCACCTCCCTCCCCCCACCCCCTCCCTCCCTCCCTCCCTCCCTCCCTCCCTCCTCCCTCCCTCCCTCCCTCCCTCCCTCCCTCCCTACCTCCTCTATCTGGCGGTCCAGGTCCGTCTGCAGCTCCTTGAAGCTCTCCTGCTCCCTCCTGTTCGCTTGCACCACCGCCTCCGTCTTCGCCAACGGAAGTTCGAACGAGTTCAGTTCCTGCAGGAACGCTCTGGCCGCCCGCTCCGCCTCATGGAGCGCCGCGTCGCCGTTCCGTTCCAGTTCCAGTTCCGTTGCAAACGCGCTGAAGCGCTTCAGGAGCTTCTTCAGCGGGGGCTCGCCACGTGTCACCGTGGTGCGCGTCAGCAGGCGCTGCCTGATGACGATATCATCCTCCGCGGGGCTGATGGCGAAATGCGCCGCCATGGAAGGGCCTAGGATTTAGGGTTTAGGGTTAGGGTTTAGGGTTTAACAGTTTACGGGTTCAGAGCATCAATACTTGCAATTAGGGTCCAGGAACGAGTCAGAGTTTCCGAGGGACAAGGGTGAAAGGGTTTAGAGGCGGCCTTTTCTGGTGTGCGGTAGTCATGACATTAGGGTTTAGGTCTAGGGTTCAGGGTTCAGGGATCAAGGACTAGGAGGAGAATTCAAGATCATTAGGGGATTAGCGCAAGAATTAGGCTTTCAAGCTTGAGATTTGGCGCTCGAAAAAATCGCTTAAATTTGTGGTTCAGAGAACAATATTTCAGTTGGCTGAAGGGGCTGGCCTGAACCCTGAGGCTTCTGGAAAAACCCTAAAACCCTGAAGTCCGGAAACCCTAAACATGTCAAAGTAGCCCTGAAGCGCAGGAACTGTTTGGGCTCTAAATCCCAGTCGTACACTTTCGGTTATGTACGACCATTTCGGTTCACGCGGTCGACGCTAATGCTTCCTTCCGTATGTTATAGTACCGTACGGAGCCTTGAAGTACTGTACAGTAGGACCCCATCATATTTTCCACCTACATTTGGCAAAAATCGGGCGAAAATATTGTTTTTGGCAAATATAAGGTCCGTGTTACCAATAGGCGAGCGGAATTATGTTAGAGTTCATGTATGTTCGTACGTATCGTATCGTATCGTTTTCTGGAATATCGTACCGCATCGTACCGTATCGTTTATATTCGAGCGCGTAACGGCTACTACAGCTCGTACGGATAGTACGGATAGTACCGTATCGGGGCGTTTCGTATCGTTTCGTATCGTATTGAAGCCAATAACAAGGGGAGAGTGAGCGCCTCTTACGGCGGCACGTGCGGGGAGATTAGGTGAGTTTTGCGTAAGCCCGTGACGGCTAGTACAGATAGTACGGCTAGTACGGCTAACACGAAGTTACCGTACAAAAAAAGTGGTTTCGGCAAAATTGGTGCGAATTTATTGGTGACGCAAATGTTGAGGTGGAAAATATGATGGGGGTCCTACTGTACTGGTTGTACCAACCATTGGTTAGGTTAGGGGGCCCAACCAAGCAACCATTGCCAATGGTTGCCACCGTTGGATGCAATGGTTGCGTGCCACTCTGTGAGGATGTGAGGAAAGGGAAGTGCTCTCTCTTCCTCACTCTTGAAGCCATTCATGGAAACTTGGGAAGTTTCTCAAGAAACGGATGGGCAATAGTGTGATTGAGGGATGGCATGAGCTAGGCAAGTTGTGCCATGAGCGAACGAACAACAATCTCTAGCCCCGAAACCTTTAGACACACACAGTGACTTTCATGTCCTCCAACTACAAGGCTCATGTGGACGGAACATGGTTCATGGTAGAGTGGGTAAGTGCCTAGGACAAAGGCATAGATGTATCGTATCGTATTGTATCGTATTGTATCGTATTGTATCGTACTGCAAAAATTGCACTGATTTGGCCGTTCGATATTGTATCGATCAGAATGTCGCCGTATACCCGCTCGGCGGTATCTGCCCTCCTTCTCCCTCTCCCTCTCCCTTACGCAGCCTGCCCCCTCTCTAGTCCATGGCGCCCCCCACTGTAGCGCTCTCCCTCTCTCTTATTTCTTCCACACCTCCCTCCTCTCTCCCACTCCCTCTCTCACCCTCTGCCTCCGCTGACCCAAAATTGGGTTTCCCACGCACTTCCTTCTTAGGTCTCCCATTTCCCGGATCCTTCTTTCAAAATGTTGGCTACTATCAGAACACTACAAGGCCTGAAACTCTTCTGAACCCTATTTTTTACCGAAACCCTAAAATTTCGCGGCCGGTGGAATGCACTCTCGCTTCTTCGCCCGCTGCCAGTTCCATGCAGACTGCTCCGCCATGGCTAAGGGACGAGGGTTCAGGGCCTCTTCCCAGAAGCAGGAAGAGTTCAGGGCGCGGTTCAGAGTGGAAGAGGGTAGACAGAGAGCGAGAGGGAGGGAGAGACGGGGAGGGAGCGGGAGTGGGAGAGAGGGAGAGAGAGAGAGAGAGAGAAGACCCCAATAAGAAGGGGCCCCGCAACATTGCTGGATTTCAAGGGTACACAAGCCGCCGCTCCGCTCCGCTGAACGGGACCAAAAATCGGAGTAGTAATGTAAATAATGCGGGCAGAAAAGGCAAAACGAAGGTCAATTTTCGGCAACACGGAAGCCCCAATTCCGAAAAAGAAGAAAATTCGGAAGACGGAGACCGGAAACTCGTGCGGAAACCCAATATTCGGAAAATGAAGCCTCAGGAAAAGGTCAATTTGAAAAGGCGTTCGGTGCGGAATAATGCGAGCGAAGATTTTCTATATAAACGGCTTTTATCGAGTCCCCAATTGTCGATGGAGGGCGCGCAGTACCCCCTCTTGAGCTCCTGCCTTTCTGCCCTTCCTCTCACAAATTCCGACCGCGAATGGATGGAGGAAAATGTGGAGGAAATAAAATATGCGCTTGGATATCCACTTCCGGAGATGGAACTAAATGGGGTAAAGGAGGGGGGGCCAATGGAGCAGTTGGATAACTTATTGTTCTTGGCATACATGCACAGGTAGGAAAAGGGGAGGGAGAGAGTGGGGGAAGGGAAGGGCGAAGGAGAGGGAGGGGAAGGGAGGAGGAGAGGGAGAGGCGGCAGGTATGCAGCAGAGGCAGGCAGGTCCTTTTGGTTTAGTGGCTAATGTGAAACTTCGCATAATGCCGAACTGCATAAATGAAAAGATCACCTCTTAGTGTAGTAGATTTCAGTTCGGATTTACAACCGAAACTGTCTGTGTTGGTTTCAGGGCGCAAACTAAAAGAGGACGGCATTTGAAGGTGGCAAGTTCTCGTCTCGCATATCTCGGGCAGTATGTGGTGGACCTGGCTCTGTCTGAGTACCTTCTTCAGGTGCTCTTCTCCCTCTCACACTCCCTCTCTCACTCTCTCTCCCTCTCGCTGCCCCCCCGACTTCCTTTCCTCCCCCCTCTCCCTCCTTCCCCCTCCCCCTCCCTGTCACTAACTGAGGCTTGCTTCACTAACTCAATCCCTTTCACTGACAAACCATAAATTATCAACTGCAATTCTAGATCCAAATCGGAAGCTTTATCCCGAACCCTGCACCTTAAAAAAGTTATTCGAAGCCCTAATTCATACCTTTCTTCTCGAACCTTAAAGTTAGGTTGAGAATTCTGATGTCTAACTGACTGCAAGTAACTGTAAAAACTCTAATTTTTTGGGGCTTCAGAGATATCCGCGTGAAGTCCCCGCCTCCCTCCGCGAGCGAGCGGATGCTGTTTTGAACAAACGTGTTCTTCCAAATCTCCTCGTTGACGCCGGATTGGACCGTCTCATATTTCCAGATTATCCCCTTTTGAGAGTTTTGAAAAACACACGCGAACCTATCGCTAAGTATGTGCCTCTCTCTCCACCCCCTCTCTATTCTCCCCTTCCCTCTCCCTTCCTCCACTCTCCGCCGTTCCCTCTGATAGTATTTCCGTGAGGCTTGTCAGTTTGGCATCCAACTGCCTGTGCCTCTCTTTCTGTCCGCCACTCTCAGTTCCATGTGGGTTTGTTCCGTTGTCCTCTACGGCAGGTCCGTATTCATGGCCCTGATAGCCACTGGCTACTTGACACTTGGCATGCGGGAGGTGTACCGTCTCCTCTTTGAAGTTTTTGGGATCGATTTTGACGCCCCCGAGACCCGTCCCCGGGCGGGCCGCCCGGAGGACGAAGACTATATGGTGCCCGAACTGGACGGAAAGCCGTTGACATGGGAACAGGTTGCAAACTATGAGGTACTCCTCTCTCTCTCTCTCTCTCTCTCTCTCTCTCTCTCTCTCTCTCTCTCTCTCTCTCTGTCCTTAGCTCTCTTTTTCTCTTGGCTTCCCTATCCCCACTCACTCCCTTTCGCTCCCCCTCCCCTCTCTCTCTCTCCCTGCCCTCCGCACCCTTTTTCTTTCTCCGTTTCCACACTCGCTTCCCTCCCCAGACCCCCCCCCCCCTCCCTTCACTCCCTTCTCCACTCCCCTCCCTCCCTTACATCCATATGTTCCGCCTCTCTCCCCTTTCTTCTGATTTCTGTGCTGCTGCAAGTCATGTGTGCCCTGTTGTCAATAAGTGAAAAAATAAGCTAATAACAATTGGTTTTAAACCTCGATGAAGTGCTTATGTGTTTTTTTTTTTGTTTCCTACGACGTTTCATTGCTTTCTTTTTCCTCCTCTGATTTTCCAGCCCCCCCCAGATGCCCTTTTTTTCCATCCCCGCCTTTTCCGGGCGTGCGTGCCACCTGGCATTGGAAGATTCCGCGGAAGCAACTGGTTCTATAACAGTCTCAGTTCCGTTCTCGATAAATTAGGATATCCTCGCCCTTCACCTGCTTCCATGCCCGTTGAAGTTAAACAAACTCGAAATGAAGAGCTCGTCCTCGCACTGCAGGTAAAAATTACATTTACAGAATTTTCCGAACTGTATCACATGGAATTTGAGGAGGAGGAAGAGTGGGCCGTGTGAATCAGAGAGGGATATAAGAGAGAGAGAGAGAGAGAGAGAGAGAGAGAGAGAGAGAGAGAGAGAGAGAGAGAGTTAAGCGGCGGGGCTTAGAGATTTCTAACCCCTTATGTTTTACTGCCAGCTGGCATTCCTGCATTCGTCGATGTACAAAACGGAGCATCCCCGATTCTGTAACGAACGTTTGGAATATTTGGGGTCCAAAATTCAAGTAAGCTTCTTCACACCTGAACCCTGAAAACCCAAAAACCCCCAAAGTCCAAAAAACCCTCAGAAGCACAAATTTTAAGCACTCCAAAACCCATACATTCCTTTCACGTACCCCTTATCAACTGTAAAGAAGTCAGTAACATAGTTTCACATAGTTTTTTTTGCATCGGTTTGAACCGTACTATTTGCATTTTTGCACTGTTAATGAACGATTTTAAGTCTCTTATGTCGTTGTGATGTGAACAGGATGTGGTTCTTGCGGAGAGACTCCTTGTGGAGCATTTGGACGGCCCCATATTGTGGCTTGAACGCAAGCACGCCTCCCTCCTCCGCAACATGGTCTGCGGGCGATACTTGCGCGAGAAGAAGTTGGAGCAGCACATCATAAGGCATCCGGACTTCTTCGAAGCCTTTGAGAAGAATCGAAGAATGCGGACCATGTGCGGGGCGGCCGTGTTCCAGGCGCTGCACGGGGCGGGGTACCTTGTGTACGGAAAGGGGGAGGTCAAGAGGCTCATGTTTGGGGTGTGGGACTTTGGGGCGAGGGAGGCGCTGACGTCACGCAAGCACAAGTGAGGGAGGGAGGGAGGGAGGGAGGGAGGG
>CM074813.1:306762-316304 GCA_037447605.1 Zygnema circumcarinatum | reverse complement strand
GGAGGGAGGGAGGGAGGGAGGGAGGGCGGCGGTTGTTGGTGTTGGTGTGGAGGGGATGAATGAAGAACAGCGAACTTTTCCATGTTGGAATGGGTGTGTGGTATCGTGATGATGTGGATGGGATGGGATGGGATGAGGATGTGAATTGTGACAGTGCGATGAGATGTGGAGGTGTTACCTGGCATGGTGACACATGGCATGGTGGCATTGGGGGGGGGGGGGGGATGGCCCTTCATGCCATGATCGCATGGCGACTTTGTCATGGAAGCTGCGCTGCCCGGTTCTATGAGGCCATTTGGTTGCACGGCCGCGTGCAACTAACAGGATCAGGTTGACCATGGAGACTGTCCAGAATCGTTCAAACCGACCACTGAAATTCCAAAACTGGAGATTCTTTGTGTCGTAGGTCGGTCAATTCTAAGCAGATTCCTTCGCTCGTGTGGAGGAGATTTCGTCCCGATCCCTCGAAGATTGTGTTTCCAATCCATTTTTCAAGAAGAGGTATCTACCGTAGATTCAGATGCGATCCGTATCTCGTCCGTTACGAGGCGGTGACGTGGCATATTACTCCCAAGATCTTCCTTGACAACCAAATCTAGCTGGATTTGAATCTTCCAAAACGACAAAATTGTTAGGTTGATTTCTCGTGGATACCTACCGCGCTTCTCCATTTTTTTCGCCGACTTTTCAAAAGGACCAGTTACAGGTTTCCACGTTGATCTATGACTACGTGGCACACCATGATTAGCCATTGTTAAGAAGAACGACCGATCTTGTTGTGACTCGGCTGCCTGCCCATCCGCTGAGGTGGCCTCGTGCACATGCCGCGTGGCAAGCCACCCGCCACGGCGCGTTGAGCTGTCGAGTGGAGGCGCCGAGAGCGACTCGTCCGGCTGATTCCCACACGTGTTAGACATCCGACGTGTCAACTGCCGTTAAACGTTTGATCTGCCCGTAAAAATGTTTCCGAATGTACGGTCAAGAAAAAAGTACACAATTGTGTACTTTATGGCGTACGAAATCGTCAAAAAGTACACAAAACTTTGCTAAGATGTTTTTTTTTGTTTCCGAATATTTTGGGCAGCTGGTGTTGACCGTTCCAGATTTGGAGTGGCGGGTTGGTTCGGTCTTGGCGGCCTAAACAGGCACTTCCAAACCGGCGGACGTCTTGCCAGCCGGCGCTGTAGCCGGCAGAAACGGCTTTCCTGCCCCTATTTCGTTTCGGACGGCCGGCAACGGTGTCCGCCGGCCAAATTTGGTCGTCGAGCATGCCCTGTAGCAGGTGGCCATGGTCGCCTGGAGCCTTACAACTGTCGCTCTCTTGTGGGAGAGAGGTGAGGGAGAGCGATAGAGGGAGGGAGGGAGGAGAGAGAGAGAGAGAGAGATTCAGAGTTAGGGGGAGAGGGGAGAGCGAGGAGAGAGTGGACACAGGGGAGAGAGAGGGGGAGAGAGTGGGAGAGAGTTGGCGAGGAGAGAGGGGGAGAAGGAAAGGTAGAACGGAGGAGGAATTGAAGGTGAGAAACTTTCCAAGGGTGGTAAATGAGGAGAGGAAGATAGTGTGGCAGCGGTGAAGTAGAGAGGGAGAGGGAGGTGGGGAGTGGGGGGAGGGAAGAGGGAGAGAGAGAGAGAGAGAGAGAGAGAGAGAGAGAGAGAGAGAGAGAGAGAGAGAGAGAGAGAGAGAGAGAGAGAGAGAGAGAGAGAGAGAGAGAGAGAGAGAGAGAGGTGGGGAGAAGTAGAGATTACCACCTGGTTCATACTGTACTCACTGCCTTTCGTATGTTGGGCAACTTTTTGTGACTTTGAAAATCCCGAAAAAAAAAAATATGCAAATGCATCCACTTTCTTACACACATTACTTTTTCCTTCCTCTCGTTGCAGTCGTAACTTGAAGAAAGTAATAAGTAGAAAGGAGCCATATTTTTCTTGTCTCCTCTTTCGCCAACATGCCGGGAGTCGACATCGCTGACGCAGACGGTGCTGAATCGTTTGTCAGTTTCGGTGAGGGAAATCAAAATTCAAGTCCAAACTACGTCTGATTTTTTCTGTAATTTTTTCCGCTCTCTCACTCTCTCTTGTTTTTGTTTCTATCGATTCGAAGTTATAATTCAACCTGATTAATGAATTGCAGGAAGAAATGCGGTGGAGGTCGGGGGAAGCGAGGTTGTACCCAGTAAGGGTGAGCTGCACATGATGAAGTGTGTGGCTTTTTGTATAAAAGTTATTTATCCAAATTCATCGAAATCTTGATGCCAGTGCGAAGGAGAGAGTATAGAGGGAAAGGGGAAAGCCGGGAGGCAGACAGAGAGAGAAAGGAGGGAGAGAGGGAGAAGGAGAGAGAGAGAGGAGGGGGAGGGGGTGTGGCGGAGGAGGAAAAAGGGGAGGGGGATGGGGGGAGACGGAGGTGAGGGGAAAGAGGAAAGGGTGAGGGGAAAGAGGAAAGGGGGAGGGGGAGAGGGCGGGAGCGGGGGAGCGGGGGAGCGGGGGAGCGGGGGAGTGGGAGAGTGGGCGGTGGGCTGTGGGCGGAGGACCGGGGAGGGGATGGTCGGGTGGGGGGGAAAAGTGGGGAAGGGGGATGGGATGGGGAGGAAAGGGGGAGGGGGCGGTGAGAAGGGGCGACACGATCACAGAACGTCTGCCTTAAGCAACAAAAACTCTTTCCACGCGGATGCCGCGGATCCAAGCAGCACTTTTCTGTCTTCACCGCTTTTTTGCGTATTCAAAATGATCAAACACTTCAGTTACACAAAGTTGTATTGGGTTTATTCAAGTCATTAACAATTTCCTTTCGTTTTCCCTATATTTTTGTTTTTACGTCATTCGCAGCCGACGCCCTGCAAAGCCTCCATCTGCCGGACGTGGTTGGCAGCCCGCGGGCGATGGCGGAACTTTCCAACCGAATCCTGAATGAGTTCTCTGCCCCTGAGAAAAAGGGCCTCCCCGCCTTCCTGAACCCCACCACAAACGCCTTCGGGCATGCCTTCAGGTGCCGTAAGTGAGACGAAATGGGAAATTTAAAATAGATCTTCTATACTGTTCTTGTAATGGCTTTTCGTTTTTTGGTTATACATTTTTTATATGCGCTTTCAAGTGCGCGGTTGGGAGTGCGGGAATGCGAGGGTACAGGGGAGGTAAAATTGGATGGGCGTAGGGGAGTAGAAGATTTTGAGGCCTAGAGGGTTCCAAGAAATTTAGGCGGACTGAAGTGGCCCTATCACGACCTTATTGGTTTGGGATGTGGTCGCGGAATTGATCAGAGCATACAACGAAGAGAGTGAGAGAAGGCTCGGAGTGGAGCAGTTCTACCGCACCAACCATATCAACCAAACCTATGACTTTGTAAAAGCCTTCCTGCCTATTGCCCTCCCCGACCCCTCCACATTCCCCCCCCATAGCCCATCCTCCTCCTCCCTCGCCACTCCCACTTTACCCGCATTCCTACTCTCCAAACTCTCTTGCTCCCTCTCCTCTCCCTTAAGCTCTAGTCCCTATCTCCCCAGCTGCCCTCTGACCCCCTGTCTCCCCCCTACCCCTTTCTTCTCCCCTTTCGACTCCCCTTACACTTGTCCCTCCCGCTCCTCCCCCCTTCCTCTAACCTCCCCTTTCCCCCCTCCCTTCCCCTTCCCCTCTTTCTCCGCCTCCCTTCTCCCCACCCCACCCCACCCCACCCCCCCCCCCCCCTTCCTCATCCTCCCACCCTCGGCCCTCCCCCTTTCTCCCTCTCTCACCCTCTCTCCCTTCTCCCCAGGTGACCCGGATGAAGGCGAAGCACCTGGCACTGGACAAGGCGGTGATGAGCGTGTGGGAGGCGGCGGAGCTACTGAACGACACTGTGGACGAGTCGGACCCCGACCTCGACATGCCGCAGATCGAGCATCTCCTGCAGACGGCGGAGGCCATCCGCGCGGAGCATCCACGGGAAGATTGGTTTCATCTTGTTGGCTTTATTCATGGTACGGGATCGTACGGAAACTTACAAATTGTTACAAAAAATGTGCAAAAAGTTTACGGAATCGTACGTGTTTTCGAGCTATGAGTTGGATATTCTTCAAATGACACATCTTTCCTGTTTTCTTCAGGTTGCTTTTTAGAAATAGAGCCGAGGGTAAGGAATTGACATTCGTCTCACGATGGCGATGCCGTCAGATGTGCATGGAGCGGGTGTTGTAGAGCTTCTTTCATGGCTTTTTTCTTTCTCTTCTATCTTGGCGTGTTTGTGCTCTATTTTCTTTAGAGGAAACAGAATGTCCTCGTCGGTGTGCTGTCCAGCTTAGTGAGGTTGATACTGAAGGGAAGCTTAGTGGATCGCAGATTTGGGCAAAATTCTTTTGCATCCGAGCTTTGGATCTGAGCCTCAATGGGCTGTTGTTGGTGAGTTAATTTTCTGGAATTAAGTTTCAACTGCTTCTTGTCGTTTCATCCTTCAGATGCATGCTGTAGTTTGCTAATCTCTGTTGCAAGCATATAATGTTCCTTATGAAATGGGTGAGCATATGTTATGCAGGCGACACATACCCCATTGGGTGCAAGTTTGATTCAGCGGTTGTTCACTATGATGTGAGCCACAGCGCTTGTAACATTTCCTCAAATGCTGGTTTTTTATTTCTCCAATTACAGATCATTTTACCGACATTAAGACCTCTAGTGGCAATCGTGGTAGCAGCAGTAATGCTGGTGGTACGGTAGTATAACGGAAGCTTCTCCTGTGTTCCATGTAGTGCAAGTTCAGTTTTGTAGCTTGCAGTAATGTTGCTTTTATAAGAAACTGACAATCGACTTCCTCAGACTGAAGGTGCGCTGCTCTGTTGTATGTGCAGCATTTTCGAGAAAATCCAGATTTCAATAACCCCATGTATAACACAGAAAATGGAGTTTACGAGCCGGGCTGTGGGCTGGATAAAGTACACATGTCTTGGAGCCATGACGAATACATGTAAGGTTCCTTTGCAAAGTTTCAGGTGGTGTAAAACAAGCACTTCAAATCCTAGCTGCTACATACTCCTCGTATGCTCAATGCAACCCAAGGCTTTTCGCCTACAATTCTAATGTTGAAATTAAAACCTTCAAATATTCTCTCTGAATTCTATTACGTTTTTTGTATTGTCAGGTATCAAGTTATGCTCCGTAATGGATGCACCATCCCTGCTCCGGGCTACTACATGGTCCGCTACCACTCCTTCTATTGTGAGTCTCCCCCACAGAAACCTTCCACTGAACATGAGTAAGCTTGACTTGACTTGCCTTTGACTTGCCTTGACTTGCCTTTAATTTGTGGGGTTTTGCCTTGGACAGCGTTGCACAAGGACAAGAAGTACGGACACCTCTTGAATGACTTTGACCGAAGCATGATGCCATGGGTGCTCGAGTTCAAGTGAGAGAAGCCTTACCTCTGTCACTTATTCAATCATTCGATTAAAAAAATAATGATCACTATTCCATACGTAATTGAGCTACATGAACCTCTATTGCCAGGAATCCGGTGGTTAGTGGAGGCAAAAATTGGCAATTGCTTGGTTCGTAACAAACTGAAGCAAAAACTGGAGCAAATTGAGCTGGAAACTAAAGTCATATGTGTGGTGTGGCTTTCTGCTGCAAATTTGCAGCAAGTTTGATCTGTACAGCAAGAGCAAGGAGCGCTGCGATGTGGAGAAGCTGAAGCCATACTACATGTCCCTCATCCACAAGGTGACTGCAGGACGCCTTCCCTCCCACTTTCTGCCTCCCTCACCCGCTCACATGCCCTTCCCCCTCTTCCCTGTTTCTTGCTCTCCTGTCTCTTTCGCCAACTGTCACGATATTCTCACTCTCGTCCTGGCTTCATGATCTCCCTCATCTCCCGCTTCCACTTCCTCTCTCTCAACCCACTATCTGGCTCTTTTCCCTATCGTTCTCCTTGTTCTTGCCCCTCTTCATCTCCTTTTCCTCCTGCCCTGTCCCATTCCTCCTACCTCTCGTCCTCCTTCCGGTCTCTAGAGTTTTTGTGCTCAACCGCCTGCTCTCGCTTCCCAGTCCCACTCCTACTCTCGCTCTCTTTCTCTCTGTCCTCTCTTTCCCTCCCTCCATAACAACTTTGAGAGCGTGGGTGAACAGTATTTCCCGGATAAACTGCGATGGTAAACGGATTTCCATGACAGTAATACTTCAGGACGCCCTCCCTTCATGAAGAGCCGGCCAAGTGCAGGAAAAACAACTGCAGGAGGACCCACAAAAACCACAAACCAAAGAAACCAGTTTTCACTCTACAATTGCAATTTGTTATTGCTTCTTTGGAGGCACTTGCATTCATTCATTGTTGTCATCGTATTTTTTGAAAAGTAGCTGATAGGGCCATTTTAGGGGTTTAGGATTGTGGGGTTACTTTGGGGAGATGTTTCTTTACCTTGTACGGTTCGCATGTCTGCTTAGTTCTGTACATACCCGTTAGCTTGTTTGCAGAACGGAACGGGGCACGGAACTGCTAATTTCCAGCTTTGTTACGTCATATTGATGAAGCATGCGTCATGTCACTTTCTTCTAATTTTTGTTTTGAAGGAGGTTTGAGTGAGATCGCTAATGGTGAGGGACATGACCTGTAGATAAAAAGTAGAAGTAAGAACCTTATGGGCCAAGAATAGTGACAGTGTTTTGCATATTGTTGGGGGATTCAGAAGTGGAAAATCGATGTAGAGTTTGAAGTAAGTACTTATTATTTCGCTGTTGCTAATCATTTCAATGGAGCGCTCATACTTATTTCATATTCCGAAATTGTGAACCTTCTTAAGTTGGAAGCCCCATAGCTGCATAACACCAGTAATTTTCTTGTGCTCATTTTATGGAGAAGTCACACCTTTGAAGCGATGGGTATAACCGTCGGAAGGCCGTAAAATAATCGGATATGAACTACAAAGTAGACAACTGCCATTGACCTCACTGTGGCGATGCCATGAAAGGAACATGGACAAAGTCAATATGGGGAACCACGAGGAACCAACCGGTCACGAGTACCTAAGGACGAAAGAAAAAAGCCATGAGCTGAACTTTGCTTTTAGGCCCAACAACTCTACGGAGAAATTCGATATCGGTAATTGCAAAACTTCAATTGTTTGATATATACATATGTTTTTCTTGTGGCCTTCCGCCCCTTCCTGCGCGTGCTGCGCCACACATCGGCGACCTTCGCGGCTGCTTCTAGTGCCGTGTTGTCGAGCCTAGAAGTAGCTTTCCGTTTTGAGGCTTTCTCGTTGTCCTTATGTCCATTGTGACCGCTTCTTCTGGTTCCCTATGTCGATTTTATTCATGTACATTTGATGGCCTTGCCATCGTGAGTTCAATCAAACATCATTCCCTTCTTGTGGATAATTTGATTCAATGTAATGATGTCGATTAATTTTAACGACCTTACCGAACAAAACCGCCAGTCCAGATCGAACTGGACCGCGCTACTAGTTTGGTCCCATCCGCTGGTCCACGTGTCATGTCCCAATTGGTCAGCTTGCAGATAAAGTCAATATACTTTAAGCAATCAGACGACGACCCAAATTTTTCTGTTTTCAAAAGGTTTGTCGACTGACCACTGGCGTCATGTCACGTCATCACTGAGACTTCCGGTTTTCGGTTATTAAATGCGCCCAAGAAATGTCCCTTCAGACGCAGGGAGGCTGTCCGTACAAACCACAGCCATAAACCAGAAACCGCAAACCAGAGGCAAAAAGCCAAAAACCAGAAACCAGAAACCGGCACTTTGCTACGTACGGCCTTCGGCAGCGGCAGTTAAAATCTTTTGACGACGTTTCCTGAAGAAAGAGGGTCTTTCGGATGGTAGTTAGAAAAGGACGTTGGGTCAATCGGAAATTTGCTCCGAGTATTAAAATTAGGGCAATTAGGTTAGGCGAGAGAGGGAGGGAGGGGCAGGACAGTGAGGAGGGAGAAGTGAGAGGAGAGGGGACGGAGAAAAGAGGGAGGGAGAGAGCGAGAGGGAGAGAGGAGGGAGTGGCGAAGTTAGGGGAAGGAAGAGAAGGAGAGGGAGGAGGGGAAAGAGGACGAGTAAGGAGGCGCGGAGAAGTAGGAGGAGAGTGGGGGGAAGGGTAGGAGGAGGAGAGGGAGAGGATAGAGAGAGGAGGGGGAAGGGGAAAAGTAAGAAAGGTAGAGGAGTGCAGACAGTGGAAGAAGGGCGAAGAGGAGGAATAAGGAAGAAGGAAATTCGCAAAGGAGGCGAGAGAAGTGGGAGTGGGAGTGGGAGGGGGAGGGAGAGTGGGAGTGGGAGTGGGAGTGGGAGAGGGAGTGGGAGTGGGAGTGGGAGTGGGAGTGGGAGTGGGAGTGGGAGTGGGAGTGGGAGTGGGAGTGGGAGTGGGAGTGGGATTGGGAGTGGGAGTGGGAGTGGTGGAGGGAGTGGGAGAAGGAGAAGGACCTTGCCAGACCCAGTGAGGTAAGTGCAACCCATTTATAACCTTGTTATACATTTTTGTTTCCTCTTGTGAATTAAAAATGGTGGGGTGTACAAATTAGTTCGGGCTTTCTCAAATCCTGTCGTAGTCTGGATTGTTGGTTTTCGCATGTTGGAACTCATGAATTGAATAAACGTCGGCTCGCGGCCTTTTACAATTGCGAAGAAAATCGCATTCATGCTCAATCCCATCAAAATATGTTCAGCTTCAGCTCAGGCATAAAGAACTACAACCCGATTCCATGCATAAAAAGAAGAAGGAATTGTTATTTTTTTCGAGACGCTGTTACATGCCAGCTGTCTTCCAGAATCAACGGAAACAGGTCCTCTTTCGTTGAAGATTATCTTAATTTTATGTTTTGGAACTCCTTTGGGCAGGTGGGAAGAGGCAAAATGAACCAATCAGACAAAGCCCGGAAGGATGGGACAGATCTGGAAGAAGGGCAGGACCATTCGGATGAAAAAAAAATAAAATCTCCACTGAATTTTATGTCTAAATTTCAAATTTCCCGCGAAACAGTCACATGTGCTGTCATTGCCTTCATGATTCTGGCGGTGATGTATCACTCCAAGGAACGGAACATGTACAACAAAACGGTGGAAATGCGCATGGAACTGGAGCGATTAAAAGGAATCGTGGAGCAGACAGGAGACGGAGAGAGGCATGGAGAGGACGGACTGACTGAAACCCTAAACCTGAAAGTCTCAAATTCAGATGCAAAGGATGACGGAGAAAAAGAGAAAGAGCAGCCAAAAGCAGAAGAGGACAGGCTGAAGCCCGGTTGGTTGGCGGAAGCTGCTGAAATTCGGAAACAAATTCCAATAGCGGAAGAGAAGCTAGATTTGACTAAGAAATATATATATTATACTCTGTCCAACGACTACTGCGCGGGTTTATTGCATTATTCGAGCAGCTTGTGGGGGATGATGGCGGAGGCTCGGAAACTGAATCGGGTTCTGGTCTGGATGCACATGTGCATACCGCCACACCACAATTTTGGGAAATTGGAACGGAAAAGTCCGGCTTTGCTTTATGACAGACCTCGCATAGAACGAGAGTGCGTACCTCTCCCCCTCCCCCTCCCCCTCCCCCTCCCCCTCCCCCTCCCCCTCCCCTCCCCTC
>CM074813.1:291762-304262 GCA_037447605.1 Zygnema circumcarinatum | reverse complement strand
CAGTATTTGTAATGTAGGCCTTTTGGTGCTTGCAAATGATCATTTCGTTTAAAAAAGAACGAAGTGAAGAGATGAATCAATCTTTGTCTGTTTACATGTGTTAGCTTTTAAAATGTTTTAAAAGTAAATTGAGGTTGTGAGGTTTCCATGTGGAACCACTTGCTGGTTCGCTTCTTTTTTTCAATAATTAAACGATCGATGAAGAAACCACGAAAGTCACTATTCAGTGTTTGACATATGCAGTGGCTTTAAGTGAGTTCTACTTTATCAAATAAACCTCGATAAAGTTAAAGCCTCTCAACAGTGATGTCCTTTCCTGTGCGAAACTCCGGACCATTACGTCATACCGTACGAGTCTCCTGTACGGTAACGGTGACCGCCTGTCCAGTCAATGCACCCGATGACGCCAGCAACTAGTCGGCCGGCTGGAAAATTTTCAGCAGACGGTCGGCAGCCGCCTGCCGTACATGTTTGTACGATACTCGTACAGTTACAAGGTCGCTAACGACAATATATGCCGCCCAAATTCGATTTAGAAAAGCCGGTTGTTACCACAGCCTGCCGCCGATCATACGTGGCGAACTCCTATTGGTTGGATGATCACTGGATGATGACGTGGCGTATGGATTTGCCAAGAGCCCTGTGCCCAGTTAACAGTTCTGTCAGAAAATTTGAAATTTTGAGGACTGCAAACCATAAGTTGTAAGCTTCTGAATCTGACGCGATCCAGTTCGGAGTCCTGACGTGCTACTGACAGCGAAAACGACAAACCGATAAAATGTCGTCCGTATGGTTTGGCTCATCGGAGGATCAATCTTGTCCTTTTTCGAAGATTTTACTGGAACGTTAGTTTGTCGTTTCGGGGAAAGACCCAATCCCAGCGGTCAAGATTCCACCGCTACCGTCCAAAATAGAATCCGGTTCTCCCGCTCGCCAAATTTCGGGTGGGACCTTCTAACCGTCGGACTGCGGCGGTTGACCGCTCGAGTAGGTTTTGGATTATTATACCGACTTTTGTAGGCCGCGGTCGTTTATGACAAGTACAACTTTCCATTTTTGTTGGTTTTTTGTCGCATCCAACTGCCATGATTTGACTAACTTCTTCCCTCACTAACTTACCCTTCTGATAATCTCTCACTCTCCCAGCCTCCCCCCTCCTCTCTCTCTGTCTCCCATCCTCCTCCCACTACTGCCCATACCCTCTCTTTCTCTCTCTCTCCCCACCCCACTACCCCATCTCTCCCTCTCTCTCCCTCTCTCTCTCCGCCCCACAACCCCATCTCTCCCTCTCTCTCGCTACATCAATTGAGCCAAAGACAAAATGATGAAGAGCAGAAGGTTGGGGAAGTGGGGCCATCTCCGACCGAACGCGAGCGATGATGCGGAGCGGAGGGAGGGGGTCATTCGCTTCACGCTGAAATTTCACAAAGAAACCGTCTGTGTTTTCTCCTTTCTTATTGTCACTCTCGTCATTGCGGGGCTCTTGTTTGAGCACCAAATGATCAACATGAAGAAGGATTTGGAATCAAAACTACAAGTCCTGGAGAGTGTGAAAGATGGGAAGCTGCTAGGGAAGTTGGGGAGAGAGAGTGTGGCAATAGCTGAAGGAGAGGGGACGCGAGTGACGAGCTGGGGGATAGGGAGGAGAGAGAGGGGAGGAGTGAGTGATGGAGGAACAATGGAGGGAGGAGGCGAGAATATTGGGGTGGAGGCACAGACTAAGGGAGAGGAGGAGAGGACGAAAGAAGAGCAGCAGAAGCAGGCGGAGGAAATGGAAGAGGGGAAGCGAAAGGAGGAGGAGGAGGAGAAGAAACGAAGAGAGGCGGAGGAGGAGGAGAAGAAACGAAGAGAGGCGGAGGAGGAGGAGGGAAAGAAGAAAGTGGAAGCGGAGGAGAAGAAAAGAAAGGAGGAAGAAGAGAATAAGGCGAAAGTCGAGGAGAAGAAAGATGATCGCTGTGAAGAAGACAGACTAAAACCCGGATGGCTTGCAGATGCAGCGCAAATTAGGCTCAATTACCCCAAGCTGGATGAAGGCCTTGACTTGAACAAGAAGTACATGCTTTATACGCTTTGTAATGACTACTGCGCTGGATTGCTGCACTACACAAGCAGCTTGTGGGGTATGATGGCGGAGGCTCGGCGACTAAATCGAATATTGGTTTGGATGCCCATGTGCATTGCTCCACACCACAATCGCGGGGTGCTGGAACGGAAGGATCCGGGCGTCATCTTTGACAAAGAACGCATTGTTAAAGAGTGAGTATAAACCTAAATGTACTCTCGCACTCTCTCCACTTCTCTCACGCGCACTATCTCTCCCTCTCTCTGTTTTCCTTTACGCCCCACTCTCATAACAGATTTAAAGAGGAAGGCACTTAGTCATTCTACTTCATTCATTGATTGGTTGAGTTTCCAGTTTGATAATTTGCGTGTATTTTACTTTTGTGCAGGTATGTCACACTCATCGAAGAGCGTGACTTCTGGGGGAGAGTGTATAGAACAGGATCGGAGAACATAATCTGGAAAAAAATTGGGCCTAATGAGAAGACTAGCGAGTTTTTGGAAGAAAGCGCGACAGTTCTCGAACGCGACTACACCAACAAGTGGAACCGGTTTGTGTTCGCACACAAAAACGTGAGTTTTCTGAAGCAACTGTGTGAACAGGCTGAAATTTGAAAGTTAACTTCCTGAGGCACTCTTTGTGTGTGTACGCTTTGAACTAAACACGCGTTTGAGTTGTCGTCCTACAGGACCCTGAGAACAATGCGAAAAACGCTGAAATTTGGCATGCGCCTCACCTCCTGAACTTGATCGAAGTGATCGTTAAAGAATTAAATAATGGAGACTATGACGCGGTGCATGTTCGTCGAGGAGATAAAGCGAAGCGTGTTAAGCAGTGGCCTAACTTGGAGAAGGATACACGCCCTGAAAGGTGACTTTCTGATACTCGATTAAGTTAATTTGGCTCAAACAATAGCTGACAGCTTATGACAGACCTGTCGTGTGACTGAATGTATTCTCTTGAGAACTGCATCCTGTCAAGATTTTAGATTTGCAATGGTGGTAACAATTCAACCTTAAGAAATCTTGAAACCCTTTAGAGCGCACTAATCGCCACGTGGCGTGTGCAGATTGGTGGAGAAGCTTCCGAAGCTGGTGGACGTGGGGCGGACGCTGTACGTGGCGAGCGACGAGTGGGCGGAGGGGTTCTTCGACCCCTTGAAGGCGCTCTACGAGCTGCGGCTGCAGGACGACTTCCGGCACCACTGGGGGGAGGGCTCCAAGTGGTGGGAGGCCAACCGCGCGGTGGAGGGGGAGGCCAAGCAGCCAACCTTTGACACCTACCAAAGGGTGGGTCAGACCTCCCCCGCGCTCTCTCTCTCTCTCACAATCTCTCTCTCTCTCTCTCTCTCTCTCTCTCTCTCTCTCTCTCTCTCTCTCTCTCTCTCTCTCTCTCTCTCTCTCTCTCTCTCTCTCTCTCTCTCTCTCTCTCTCTCTCTCTCTCTCTCTCTCTCTCTCTCTCTCTCTCTCTCTCTCTCTCTCTCTCTCTCTCTCTCTCTCTCTCTCTCTCTCTCTCTCTCTCTCTCTCTCTCTCTCTCTCTCTCTCTCTCTCTCTCTCTCTCTCTCTCTCTCTCTCTCTCTCTCTCTCTCTCTCTCTCTCTCTCTCTCTCTCTCTCTCTCTCTCTCTCTCTCTCTCTCTCTCTCTCTCTCTCTCTCTCTCGCTCTTTTCCTTTCTCGCGCACACATTTTCCCATTCGCCCTCCCTTCCTCTTCCTCTAATCCCGATCTCCTTTCTCGCCTCCCTCGTTGTCAGCCCGCATGCACTCGTCCTCTCTTTGCACTCTTAACCTATTCCCATCCCTCTCCCTCCTCTCCTACCACTTTCTCCCCTCTTCCTACCTCCCCTTACCCCTGTCCCTCTTCAACTCGCCTTTCGTCTTGTTACACTGCGGAAGCTCAATCTTTGGGAGCTCAGTCTGAGAGTGTGTTTTAGGCTTTCAGGACTACCTGTTGCCCTCCCTCTACTTTCCCGCTCACTCTTCCCTCGTCAGCACTCCTCTCCATCTCCTCTCCGTACCCCAAGTCCCCCCACTCCTCTCGCCTGCTAATTTTCTCTCTCTCACCCCTTTCCCCTCCCCCTGTCTATCTCATCCATCCCCCCTTCCCCTACCCAGAACGCTGACGTGGTGCGCTTGACCTCCTCAGGCATTCGTGGATTACTCCATTCTCGAACGAGCCAAGAAGCGCATTGAAACGTTTCCCCACCTCACCCAAGATAAGTGGTACCCGTGAGAGCTGAGCCCGAGCAAGGAAAAGATGAGTAGAAGAACTTGTATTTCATGTACGATAGAATAATTTTGCATCTTTTTAGGACATGTGTCCATGCAAAGCATGAATATTATTCTAAGTTCGACGTGCTCAGAGTCGAAGATTCAGAGCGCCTCGAGCTCCAAGTTTCCAAATGGAAGAAATTGCTAAAATGCAGGAGGAGCCATAAACACTTAGAAACGAGGCATAAGTTTGTCGGGTGGAGGAAATTTTAGTACATTACAGTTTTTCATAGCCCTCAGAATAAATATCTCCCCTATCTTATTGAATGATAACGATTTATGTGTACGCCTTTCATAAAAGAGCCTGTTGCTTCATCACTCAAGAGACTGCTGGAAATTAAGAAGGGCCGCCGGCGGGAGCAACTTGAGTGACAGAGGGAGAGAAAGAGTGAGAGGGGGACAAGAAGGAAAGATGGGGGCTGTAAGAAGGAAGGGGAGATAGCTATAGTCGGAGAAACAGCAATTCTATGGGGATTGTAAGTTTAAGGGAGGGTCGGAACTTACTGGAGGAAGATGGAGAGGCGTTTTTGGAGAGAGACGGAAGGAACGAGTTAGCAGTGTAGACAAGACTCTGAGTGAGGGGAGGAGGAGATAATTAGTCGCAATAGTCAGTTCTGTAAGTTCCTCACACTGCAGGCAGTGTCAAAGTCGGAATTTTAATGTATGGGGCTGCAAACACTTCAAGCAGTCCGGCTCTGAACAAGGCAGCCAGCGCCGCAGTCACATCAGCCATAAACTCGGAGCAAAACACATTGTTAAACCCTAAGAAACTCTCCTTTTTATCGACCAAAATTTAGACTTCTCAGGTATGAAATGTGTTCGCCGTGAGTTTTAAGCACGAGAGGTCCTTTGCGACCGGTTGCTCCTCGTCGTTCCCCATGTTGTTGTTGCTGTTGTTGTGCACGTACCTTCCATGTCATGGCCATAGTGAGACCAATCCCAATTCGAACTTCTCATTGTCTCATGAGCCATGTTCAACAACGACATATGCGTTAGACCCATGCATGGGCCCACCGTCTGAGCCCACGGGCCAATGAGATATCGCCACGTGGACGGAAGACTTGGTCCCGCAAATGACAAACTAGATGCAAAGATTTGCTTACCGACCGTACGGATAAGATAAACGGTTTTCGGTCGGTGGTCCGCGCGGTTAGGAAGCTACGACAGTTGGGAAAGAGACAGAACCGACGGTTGTATAGACCGTACACATAACCGTCAGGACCCTTCCCGCATTTCCCGTATGATCCCAAGCCGGCATTTCGTACATTTTTTCGTACGATTTTATCTTTTAGGATGCGTACGGCTTCTGAAGATTCACAATCATATCATTCTGACCGTACGCTCATACGCTCATTTCAAGACTTTTAGAGCTGTACCGAAACATAAAATGGGATAAATTACTGTTTTGGCCGTATGCAGGACCACCAATTTAACGACATTGGACGGTTGTACGGCCGTTCATTATTTTCCAACCGACATACCGGTCGTGTGAGTAGGAGGACCTGAAGCTGGAGTTTATATCCCCACGGCTTAGGGCGGAGAAAAAAAAGTGGCTGCTACTGCTGCCCGGACTGGCAGTGGGAGGCATTGAAGGTGCTCCCTCTCTCTCTCCCTCTTGCGCCCTCTCTCTCTGTCTCTCTCTCTGACTCTCGCCCTATTCTATCTCTCTCGTTTGCTCCCTTTTCTATCTCTCTCCCCCCCTCTCTCCCTTTATCTCCCTCTTCCCATATTCACTTTCCCTATCTCCTTCCCGTCTCTCCGCTTCCCCCTTTGATATTCTCTCCCCTCCCCTCGCCCTCTCTCCTCCTCAACTCTCCTCTTTCTTTCCTTCACTTCCTTTTTCTGCTTCCTTTCTCACTCTGTGCTTGCTTCCCTCACCAGTTTTTTTTCCAGTGGCCGCTTTCCTCCTCCATTTCCTAACCAGAAACAGTACCTCACTTCTTGATTTTGAAACGTGGCACCCTCTCCTTGCTTGACAGGTGTCCCCTTCAAGCCATCTCTGTCAACCTCAAATACAAAGTCAACCCTAACTCCAAAAGTCGAATAGAAATTATCGGTCAAATGAGGAACGGCGGCTCCAAGTGGGGCCATTCGCGGAATTCGCAGGAGGATAGAAGCAAAGATCCAAGGACCATTCACTTCACCCTTAAGTTTCACAGAGAAACAATTTGCGTTTCTATCCTTGTGCTCGTTTCTCTGTTCGTACTCGTGGGATTCTTCGAGCAAAAGATGAAAATTTTGAGATCGGATGTGGAGTCCAAGTTACATGAGCTCGAAAGCTTGAAGTCAACGTTGGTTGGGGAAGAGGAGGGTAGACTGGGAGAGGGGGGGGAGGTGAAATTATTGGGAGGTGGGAGAGGGAGAAAGGAGAGGGGAGGGCTGAGGGTGAGTGGGGAGAGAGTGGGAGAGAAATGGAGTGATGTGAAGAGCTTAGAAGTGGGTGAGGAAAGTAGTGAGGAGGTGGGGAGAAAGGGGGCGGAGGAAGACGCGAGAAGTCAGGAGGAAACGAGGGAGGAGGAGAGGAAGAGGATGGAGGAGGAAGAGAGGAAGAAGAGGGAGGAGGAAGAGGAGAGGAAAAAGGAGGAGGAGGAGAGGAAAAAGGAGGAGGAGAGGAAAAAGGAGGAAGAGGAAAGGGAGGAAGAGGAGAGGAAAAAGAGGGAGGAGCAAGAGGAGAGGAAGAAGAGGGAGGAGGAAGAGGAAAGGAAGAAGCGGGAGGAGGAAGAGGAGAGAAAAAGGCAAGAGGAAGAGGAAAGAAGAAAGCAAGAGGAAGAGGAGAGGAGAAGGCAAGAGGAAGAGGAGAAGAGGAAAGAGGAGGAGAAGAAAAAGGAGGCGGCGAAGGACGACGGTCGCTGTGAAGAGGACAGATTGAAGCCCGGATGGCTCGCCGATGCGGCGGAAATAAGGCTCAATTACCCCAAGCTGGATGAAGGCCTTGACTTGAACAAGAAGTACATGCTTTATACGCTTTGTAATGACTACTGTGCTGGATTGTTACACTATACGCGGAGTCTATGGGGCATGATGGCGGAGGCTCGGCGACTAAATCGAATATTGGTTTGGATGCCCATGTGCATTGCTCCCCACCACAATCGCGGGATGCTGGAACGGAAGGATCCGGGCGTTGTTTTCCACAAAGAACGCCTCGTCAAGGAGTAAGCATTGCCTGCAGAAAGTCTCTGTGGTTCAGTGTTAGAGTTCCTTTTGCATATGGGGTCTCTGTCATCAGAGGTTAGGTCGACTTCTGAAAGTTCTTTTGTTAAGAAGGTCAATTGGCTGATTAGGAGAACCGTCAGGCTTTCAGGAAACGGAGCTAATTGGTTTGATATGGTTGCATAAGTGGCCGATGTTTGCAGTTATTGGTTGCTTTGGATTTCTGTGTTGAAGTGCAGTTCTATGTTGATGGAAGTTGATGGCTTGTGGGGTTTTATCAACACATATAATGACAATCCTGCACCCTTTCTTCAACCGCTTTGCAGGTATGTGAACATCATCGAGGAGAGCGAGTTTTGGGGGAGGGTGAGGAGGACGGGAGACGAAAACATAAGCTGGCGGAAAATTGGGCCGGATGAAAAAACGGGCGAATTTGTGGACGAGAGCGCGACAGTGCTTGAGCGTGATTACACCAACAAGTGGAACCGATTCGTGTTCGATAAAAAGGAGGTGAGTTAACTATCTTTTATCTTATCATTCTTAATTAAAATGATATATAAGGAATTCCATTTTTCAATTCCAAGGAATCAGTCCCTCAATTGATGTCTGTCGAAGGAAGCTCTACTTTGATGCGTGAGCTATTTATACCAGCGAAGATTTTGTCCAAATAAATATTACTCTGAAGCCCCCCTTTGAGCCGGTTTGCGTGCAGGACCCCGAGAATAATGCGAGGAACGCTGAAATTTGGCACGCGCCCCATTTGCTGACAATGGCGGAGGCGATAATCGCGGAAATGAACGATGGAGATTACGACGCTGTGCACGTGCGGAGAGGGGACAAAGCGAAGCGCATCAGGCAGTGGCCCAACTTAGAAAAAGACACGCGACCCGAAAGGTACCATTTCATGCCCATGTTGTGTGCAGTGCTCTAGCAAACACGTGTTAAACAACGCAAGAGGTCATTTCTACGATTACGCTTTCCACTTTCTAGCTTCAAGTTTAAGAATTTCTCATCCTCAAGATGCCAGCATGGGCCACAGGCATGTACATAACATGAACATCGAGTGCATGCACGTCGTATCTAAAGTCTGAACTGTCAGAACATGGTCCATAAGTAGAGACATGAAAGGAACATGCAAGCCTGAACAACAAAAGTGTGGCACTCGCCACGTGGCGTGCGCAGATTGGTGGAGAAGCTTCCGAAGCTGGTGGACGTGGGGCGGACGCTGTACGTGGCGAGCGACGAGTGGGCGGAGGGGTTCTTCGACCCCTTGAAGGCGCTCTACGAGCTGCGGCTGCAGGACGACTTCCGGCACCACTGGGGGGAGGGCTCCAAGTGGTGGGAGGCCAACCGCGCGGTGGAGGGGGAGGCCAAGCAGCCAACCTTTGACACCTACCAAAGGGTGGGTCAGACCACCCCCGCTCTCTCTCTCTCTCTCGCTTACTGTCTCTCTCTCACACTGTCTCTCGTCTTCTCTATCTTCCCCTCCCTCTCTCTCTCTCGCTCACTGTTTCTCGCCCTCTCTCTGTCCCCCACACTCTCTCGCTCGCTCTCTGTCCCTCGCCCTCTCTCTCTCTCCCCGTCTCACTATCTCGCTCACTGTCTCTCGCTCTCTCTCTCTCGCTCCTCTCTCCCCCCCTTACTCTCTCGCTCACTGTCTCTCGACCGCTCTCTCTCCCCCCCGGTAATTGTGGGTAGGCAAGTACATGCAAACAAAAAAAAAAAGACATTGGGGGGAAATATAAGAAGTCGCCTCTCACTGTGTCGCTCTCACACTGTCTCTCTCCCTCTCTCCCCCCCTTCCTCTCTCACTGTCTCTCTCTCACATTCTCTCGCCCTCTCTCTTTCCCGCCCCCTCTCTTTCTCTCTCTGTCCTCGCTTTCGTCGCCATTCACGTTCTCTCTTTCGCTCCTGCTTTCTACCTGCTTACCACTCTTTCCCAATCCTGCTCCTCCACCACTCGGCTTCCTCTCCCTTATTTGCAGCCACTTCTTCGCTCTGCAGCTCTCCCCCGTTCCCACTCCTACTGCTGTTGCTGTTGCTGTGACTCCCGCTCTCCTTCCCACTACCGGTCCTTCCTCTCTGCTTGTCTCCCACTGTCCAGATTTTGCTTTCCCTCTTCTCCCTCTTTTCGCTCCATTGTCCCTCCCTCGCCCACTTCCACACTTTCCTCCCTCTCCCTTCAGCCATTGAGCAGTCTTTTCCGTCTGTGTCAATTCCTGTCCGCAGGCTTTGGTGGACTACACAATCCTTTCTCGGGCGAAGAAAAAGATCGAAACTTTCCCACATTTGACGACAGATAAGTGGTATCCGTAAAAACTACTAAACTAAAAAAAAGGAGGCGATAGGCAATAGACAAAATCTCCAAAAGCACAGTGTAAGTCATGTTTTTAGCAAGATATAGAATTCAGTTTGCAAGTCTAAGTGTGAAGTAATATGTTCCATAAGTTTTAATTATCTGTAAATTGAAGAGAGAGAGAGGAAGGAGATGTAAGCAGTCTTGGCGTTCAAAATGGCGCATGCTCTTCGCCTTTTCACATTTAGTTTTCCACTTTCAAGTGAAAAGCATGAATTTGCTTACCATTTTCTTTTAATTAATAAGAACATGTATGGAAAATCCGGAGGCTCTGTAGTCATTTCAATGGGCGTTTTTTTTTTTAACTGCATGCAAAAAAATAAATCGCTCCCGGCATTATCTGTTTCTTGCACATGGAACCGTTTCTAAGAGTTGATGAGACAAGTGTATTTTTATAGATTAGGGCGTGTCAGACTTAACAAAAGTTACGAATATCGAGTTTTTAGTAATACGAGATTTTTTTTAAGTCTAACACGCCCTAATTGGGGGTGTCAGACTTAAATGGTGTTCATAAGTTTTCGGTCAGAACGAGTACTCGGGTGACACCGGTATTCTGCTGCGGCGGAGTACTTCCGGAACGTTCTTGTTCGTAAGATTTCGTTAAGTCTGACACCCTTTAAAATGTCTCGAGTCGGGTACGTTTCCGATGGTCAAAAGGGCTATTTCCATAGTCTGCAGGCGACGCATGGCTGCGGGAGAGGGAAGAGAGAGGGCGAGGGTGGGAACTGGGGAGGAAATTCCACGAGGGAAGGACGCCTGCCAGGAGAATCGTAGAGCATGTCAGACCCTAAAAATCGTCACTGAAGAAAGGCCTTCCGTCAATCTGATACCAAAAACGAGCACACTTGAGGGCAGAGCGATCCGCCTGCAAACGAATTCTCCGTATAAACCATCTTTAGTAGGGTAGTGATATTTCCACCCCTTTTTTGGATCCAAACACCCCTTCCCGGCCGGGCAGATTTCAAAAAGGATTAAAAACGGAAAATGCTTTTTTCACACCTTTTTGGAATCGATACCACCCTCCATAAGCAGATTTTATTTCTGCGAAACAAGGAAAATGATAACCCGTCACCCCATTTTGAAAATCCCGCCTATCTGAATTTTTTTTCACGCGTGCGGTCAATCGCAATCGCAACCGTCGATTCCCTCACAGATCGCAACACGGCAGATCACTATTTGATCTGCAGCCGGGCTCGGTCACAGCGCATGGCACGAGCCCACGTATCCCGCCAAAGTCCTCTCAAAAGTTTGCCCGTACAAATGTCGTACGGTTGCAACTTGAAGAACCCAAAATTTCGTACATTGAGATTTTAGACCAATCAAAATTTTCCACGTCAAAAATGTAACACGTGGCAGATGTTGATTGGCTGGGAGCTAACAATGACGAGATCTCGGGCCGAAGGACGCGCGCACTCGCACTTGCGATTTGGCTTTGACGGGAATCGTGGGCGCTTTCCATTCGCTAAGATCGAGCCCGGCTGCAGATCGAACGGTGATCTGCAGTGGTGTGATCTGCGAGGGAATCGACAGCTGCGATTGACAAACACGTGTGAAGGACGGACACCCGCGAACGATCTCGTGGCGGACGGATCTTCCGCTCCGAGCGGATTCGGGCAGGCAGATATTTGTAGCACAAGATAAGTGGGGTTAAGAGGAGACTGCTGAGCTAGTTGCAGGTGCTGTACGGCCACTCGCGCGTCCGTGCTGAAACTGATGAAGGGTTGTGTTGGTCCTGTGGGTCTGCCTGCAGCATAGAGCCAGGATCCGGGAGATTCAGAGGTACGCGCAGCGGAAGACGTAGGGATCCTGAAGATGTTCCCACCGGCGGCTGGACTCGATGCGCAAAGAGCCCTTCCTTGGGGGCTCTCTTCCCCTGTCCTCTCCTCGGCTAGTCTCTTAGCTAGGCTTCTAGTTATCATTGGTCATTGGGAGGGATGCAAGGCAGGATAGAACAAGATGGTAGCTTGGCATAGTGACAGCAAAGGGAAAACAGGACTCAATTCAGATAAAGGTTGTATTTTGGAAAGTCACCCCAGCCAGCGGTTGGCTGGGGATAGTCATTACAATGAAAGGATCTTCTCACTTAAATCTTTGTCTAGCTGGGCTGAATGGGACGTCTAAATGCTATCAGCAAGAAGACTCTTTCTCTCTCTCTCTCTCTCTCTCTATCTATGGCATGGAACTCTCTCTCTCTCTCACACTTAGCATCTGTTGCTAGATCTGAAGAGGAAGAAGAGAAGAACAAGACAACAAACCACACAGCAAATACAAATACTAAGCCCAGCACTAAAAGACAAACAAGCATCACTGACATCCCATCTACCTAACACTGACAATAGATCTTGAGCCTTAGTAGTGACAATCCCTGATTGGCCAACCGCCCACTGAGTGGCCTGACTGACCGCGTGGAGCCTTCTCGATAGGTCAACTGATGACAATCGAGGCCATTCTGGCGGGCGCCCGGAAAGTGCGCCTAGCTGGATGGTGTGCTGTCCCGTGGGCCGCCAACAAATGGCGCCGCCGTCTCGCATTTTCCGTCGGCAATTCCTGGATCAGGCCGGTCCGTGACACTGAATATGAACATGTCAAGTACAACTGAACGGGCGCGGATCCGTCGAACGCAGCTCCGTTACGCTACATCTGTAGCACATGCCGGGGGGGGG
>CM074813.1:269108-288481 GCA_037447605.1 Zygnema circumcarinatum | reverse complement strand
GCGCCTAGCTGGATGGTGTGCTGTCCCGTGGGCCGCCAACAAATGGCGCCGCCGTCTCGCATTTTCCGTCGGCAATTCCTGGATCAAGCCGGTCCGTGACACTGAATATGAACATGTCAAGTACAACTGAACGGGCGCGGATCCGTCGAACGCAGCTCCGTTACGCTACATATTTCTTTTCCTCAAAAAAAAATTCAGGGAGACGGGATACAGTATTCAAAATGCGGTGACGGGGTATCATTTTCCTTGGTTAGCAAAAATAAAATCAGCCGACGGAAGAAGGTGGGTATCGATTCCAAAAAGGTGTGAAAAAAGCATTTTCTGTTTTTAATCCCTTTTGAAATCTGCCCGGCCGGGAAGGGGTGTTTGGATCCAAAAAAGGGGTGGAAATATCACTACCCCTTTAGTAATATTAAAGAAAGAATCATCTTCCGCTCGATTTTGTTCAAGTCTCGCGCCCCAAAAGGCAGAGCAGGAGGTAGCGCGGCAGCAGGAGCCAGCAGGAGAGGCATAGTCTCCCATCCGCGCGAAGTTTTTGGTTTGTCACTGACGTCAGCTGGTTGCGAAAGGTGGCGTAAGAATATGCGCGTGGTTTTCCAACGGTAAAAAAAGGGAGTCAGCTGCGCGCAGTTACCCGTCGGCAACGCGCGACGGGCCTGGAACTGCAGCATAGGAACTTATCAGCGAACGCCAAATCTTTGGCACATATCGCTATCCGTTACTGGCGTGGCGATACATGGAGAGGCGCGTTTTTTGTTTAGCGTTGCCGCCCAAAAAGGGCAAAAAATAGAAATGCCGCAGTACGGTGAACTGTAACAAGCCTTAACCTTAACCCTACTTGTAACCCTAACCCTAATCTTAACCTTAACCCTACTCCTAACCCTAACCCTAATCTTAACCTTAACCCTACCCCTACCCCTACCCCTACCCCTACCCCTAACCCTAATCTGAACCTCAACCCTACCCCTAACCCTTACCCTAATCTTAACCTTAACTCTAACCGGAATCTTAGCCCTAACCCTAACCCTACTACTAAAGGGTGGAAATCCATTGAAGGTAACATGTAACACATGACCCTATCAGAGTCATGGAGATCACGCTCTGTGTAACTGCGCTTTCGTCTTTCCGTATTTTCACAGAAGGTCGTACAGTCTGTACGATTTGGAAGTACAGTTTTGTCTTTTGTGAAGGAGGAGCTGTTTCAAGGACGGCCGTACAACCGCGACGAACCAACCAATTAGAAGCCACCGGCTATTCGACGAAGGGTGGGGGTCCATCAGCGTTTGCCTGTACCGCCACATCGGATCATGAGTCATGAAGGGAGAATTGCGGGTTCCATCAGAGGTCCCGCGAGCCAATCAGCGGACGCCACGTGGACACATTTATTCGTCCACCGTGGCCGCGCGTCCACCGCGCATTGGCGGCTGTGCGCCAGCGTGGTCGCCGTACCCCCGTGGCATCTCGAACGGATCTTCAACGCCACGCGGCGGCGCACGATTGGAAAACTCAGGCATAGTTCTAGGGAATTTTTTTCAGGGGGTATGTTTTGGGGAACTACGCCTGTACCTCCACGTCGGTCCTAGTCGGCGCCACGACGGCGCCACATCATCCTCCAAAACAACGCCTGTACCTCCACGTCGGCGAAAAATCGCTGATGGACCCCCACCCGAAGTCTCCGGGCAGCAGAGGTCGTCCAACGATTTTGGCGGCAATTCTGTCGTTTTCAAAAGTGCCGATATATCGTCTCGCGACGGCGGAGACGCATCGGAGTTTCCTTGTGGTTTCCGCATTGCGGTTGGTGCCGAGCTCGAAGTTCGTTAAAAGTTGAATTAGGGTGGGGGTCCATCAGCGTTTTTTCGCCGACGTGGAGGTACAGGCGTTGTTTTGGAGGATGATGTGGCGCCGTCGTGGCGCCGACTAGGACCGACGTGGAGGTACAGGCGTAGTTCCCCAAAACATACCCCCTGAAAACAATTCTCTAGAACAACGCCTGAGGGTGGGGGTCCATCAGCGTTTGCCTGTACCGCCACATCGGATTAGAGTCATTAAGGGAGAATTGCGGGTTCCATCAGAGGTCGCGCGAGCCAATCAGCGGACGCCACGCTGCGGCGCACGATTGGCCACGCCAGGGCGGCTGTGCGCCAGCGTGGCCGCCGTACCCCCGTGGCATCTCGAACGGATCTTCAACGCCACGCGGCGGCGCACGATTGGAAAACTCAGGCGTACTTCCCCAAAACTCACTTCAGAGGGTATGTTCTGGGGAACTACGCCTGTACCTCCACGTCGGGCCTAGTCGGTCCTAGTCGGCGCCACGACGGCGCCACATCATCCTCCAAAACTACGCCTGTACCTCCACGTCGGCGAAAAAACGCTGATGGACCCCCACCCTGAGTTTTCCAATCATGCGCCGCCGCGTGGCGTTGAAGATCCGTTCGAGATGCCACGGGGGTACGGCGGCCACGCTGGCGCACAGCCGCCAACGCGCGGTGACCGTAGGTCGGGGTGGCGGCACGCGACTGCCTGTCTGCTTGAACCCTAACCCTAACCCTAATCGAGAGCTCTTCTCTTCTGCAGCAGCCTCAAGAAAATGGGGGATCAGCGTCCTTCCCCATGGGCTTTTCCTTCGCTTCCCCCTTATACGCCAACAATACGACGCGTGATACTTCGGGCCATGCCACAGCTCTCAGCTAATAAATGCCCTCGTTGTCGCTTTACAATGTAAAGATACGGGTTAAATTTCTTAGAGCCGCAAAAGCAAATGGCAAGAAAACACAAATGTAAGAAAAGTCTCGCGAAACAATGTGCCATTATCGCCACCACCAAGGACTCAGCGTGCCTCAAACAATGTGCCATTATCGCCACCACCAAGGACTCAGCGTGCCTCAAACAATGTGCCATTATCGCCACCACCAAGGACTCAGCGTGCCTCAAACAATGTGCCATTATCGCCACCACCAAGGACTCAGCGTGCCTCAAACAATGTGCCATTATCGCCACCACCAAGGACTCAGCGTGCCTCAAACAATGTGCCATTATCGCCACCACCAAGGACTCAGCGTGCCTCAAAGAATGTGCCATTATCGCCACCACCAAGGACTCAGCGTGCCTCAAACAATGTGCCATTATCGCCACCACCAAGGACTCAGCGTGCCTCAAACAATGTGCCATTATCGCCACCACCAAGGACTCAGCGTGCCTCAAACAATGTGCCATTATCGCCACCACCAAGGACTCAGCGTGCCTCAAACAATGTGCCATTATCGCCACCACCAAGGACTCAGCGTGCCTCAAACAATGTGCCATTATCGCCACCACCAAGGACTCAGCGTGCCTCAAACAATGTGCCATTATCGCCACCACCAAGGACTCAGCGTGCCTCAAACAATGTGCCATTATCGCCACCACCAAGGACTCAGCGTGCCTCAAACAATGTGCCATTATCGCCACCACCAAGGACTCAGCGTGCCTCAAACAATGTGCCATTATCGCCACCACCAAGGACTCAGCGTGCCTCAAACAATGTGCCATTATCGCCACCACCAAGGACTCAGCGTGCCTCAAACAATGTGCCATTATCGCCACCACCAAGGACTCAGCGTGCCTCAAACAATGTGCCATTATCGCCACCACCAAGGACTCAGCGTGCCTCAAACAATGTGCCATTATCGCCACCACCAAGGACTCAGCGTGCCTCAAACAATGTGCCATTATCGCCACCACCAAGGACTCAGCGTGCCTCAAACAATGTGCCATTATCGCCACCACCAAGGACTCAGCGTGCCTCAAACAATGTGCCATTATCGCCACCACCAAGGACTCAGCGTGCCTCAAACAATGTGCCATTATCGCCACCACCAAGGACTCAGCGTGCCTCAAACAATGTGCCATTATCGCCACCACCAAGGACTCAGCGTGCCTCAAACAATGTGCCATTATCGCCACCACCAAGGACTCAGCGTGCCTCAAACAATGTGCCATTATCGCCACCACCAAGGACTCAGCGTGCTTCAACCAATGTGCCAGTATCACCACCACCAGTGACTGATGAGCGTGCTTCAACCAATGTGCCAGTATCACCACCACCAGTGACTGAGCATGCTTCAGCCAATGTGCCGGTATCGCCACCACCAAGGACTCAGCGTGCCTCAAACAATGTGCCATTATCGCCACCACCAATGAAAGGGATGCACTCCACAGCTAAGTTGAAGCGACGAGCAGAAGCAGTGGCCGATGGAATATCAAAAAAGTGGAAAGAGGAGTCATGCGAGTGGAGGGAAAGGTTGGCAAAAGATGACGAGAAATTCATGGGATACATGTCAGGCTTAATGGAAGAAAACTGGCATAGGCAAGATGTAGGAAGAAAAGAAATTCTAGGTGCAATGAATATGTTTTTTGAAAAGTTTCAAAAGTAACTTGATTGTTAGCAGTTTGGAAATAAGCCAGTGAGAAAAGGGTCAAACAAAAAGGTAAAGGTAAAGGTGGAGGGAAAAAAAGAGAGGAAAAGGTTGGGTCTAGGGGATGGGGAAACAGCAAGGGATGGGGAAGAGGCATAGAGGGAGAGGGTCGTAGATGGAACCCTGTCGTTTTTTGTGTGTGTGTGGTTTTGTTTTTGTTCATTGACTTTGTTTCCTTTTTCTCAATGCCCTTTTTCTGCCTTCCTTCCCTCCTCAGGCAGTCTGAATGTGTGTGGATTTTGGAGTTTTTTTTTTGCGGCATTTTGGTGCTTGCTGGTGCCGTAAGGGATGCTGCTCCACTTTGAACAAAAATATTGCTATATTAATAGTAGTCAACGCTCTGGAGCGGGACCGTACAATCTAAACAAATATGCAGCAAGTTTCCTCCGTAATACTACCCCATCTGCATCCCCATCTGCATCCCCATCTGCATCCTCATCATCATCATCCCTAAGTACACCCCCTCTATCATTTCCTTCATCATTGTTTCCACCATCCTCATCTTCATCAAATTCGTCCACACTTTCATGATGAAGCATGAAGTTATGTAAAATACATACTGTAAATGCAATGTCAATAAGTGTCTGGGGGTTAACCATCTGAACTTCACTGTCTAAAATACGCCATCTTCTTTTCAAAATTCCATACAACCTCTCTACACACATTCGAGCTCTGCTATGATAGAAGTTGAATGATCGTTCCGGTTCTCCAATGAGACTAGCGGCAAAAGGCCTTATGAGACTCTTTCGTAGTGGATAACCTGCATCACCAATGATGTATGGTGTGAAGTTGAAGCCGTCCACTCCCTTAGGGCTCCCTTGCAAGCATCCTTCATAAGTGATCCTTCTGCCAATGGCTGAGTTTGCAAAGACTCGAGCATCATGGACAGAACCTGGCCATCCAATGTTGGCATCTAAGATCCTTGTGTCAGGACCCACCACTGTCTGCATAATCATACTATATCTATGGTTTCTATCATACCAGTCTTTTTCACGTAATCCTGGCCCTAACTTAATGTTAATATGGGTTGCATCAATAGCTCCATAACAATTTACAAACCCCCATTGCTCCTCAAATTCTCTTGACACGGTACTAAGGACTTCATCACTTGGCCAAGCCAAAAACGTAGGAGTCAAAATAGACCTTACAGCTTTACAAAAGCGTTTTGTCTTACGCCGTACAGTCAATGCACTCACTCCAAATAGTGTCCCTGTGACAAGTGAAGAGCCTTTGTGGGCTAACCTGTGTAGACACTGTAGTGTACAATAGGGGTATAGAACAACGTAGTACACTTTACGGTCCTTAGCTAGTGTCGGCGGTCCTTGGTAGATTCGGTCACAGTCTGAACAGTGCGCTAGAGCGCTGTTCTTAGTGGGAAGACGACAGGTTTGAATATGACACGTGGAGGGCGGCGATAGGCCGCGCCACCAGTGGAGTCCGCTTAGAATCGATAAGTGATGTAGACACGTGGCGCGCGACGATAGGTCGCGCGGCTATGAGTTAGCTTAGTACGGATTATTGGAGGCGCGAAGGAGCGCGGAAGGTTCGGAGCGACGGAGGAGCTTTCGGAGGAGTGTTTCTGTACGGACACTCCCCTCCCCATGGCGGCCTCTCGAGCTGAGCTCCCGCGCGGCGCGGAGCGAACTCCAGAAGGCGCGGAGCGACCTCGACGACATGGAGGTGGAACGCGGTGGCACGCGGTGGAACGTGGAGGTGCTTCAGCGGCTAGTATTTAGTTTGCTTAGTGCATAGTGCTAGTTACCCTTAGAACCTTGCATCTCGGCTCGTGGTGCTGAGTGTAGAGGCCTGCTGTATGGGCAGCAGTAGATAGGAGTGTAGGGCAGAGCAGTAGGAATCGCCTGAGGGCTGAATTTCTGTGTGTAACCCTTCTTATCTATTTTAAGGAGTTTTGAGCCGGTGGGGCTTTCTCCTCTTACTTCATCTCTCGGTGTTTCATTTCTCAGCTTTCATTCTCTCCTTCCGGTGTGTGCATTGGGGGTGGGTGTGTTCGCTGAATTACAAGCATGTCTGAGAGTGCAGCAAGTGAGAGAGACCAGGCTCTAGTTTCCAACAGTGGTATCAGAGCATCCTCAGAGGAGGAGCCCAGGTACAAGGTCCCGATTTTCGAGGGGACAGACTTCAGACAATGGAGGTGGAGGATGAAGTACTTGCTTGAGAGCAAGGGACTGCTCAAGTTCGTTGATGGTACCATCCAAGAACCACCTCTTCCGGCCGACTCTGAGGGGGCGGCGGCAAAGAAGGCATACGACCTATGGCACGAGAAAAACTACAAGGCCGCAGGTTATATTGCCATGACAGTAGGCAACGCCCCTTCAGCCATGCTGCTAGACCTGTCTTCTGCTGCTGAAATGTGGAAGAGTCTCCAGGCAGTTTATGAAGTTGCAGAAGGAGGGTTGCCGGTTAATCTGTATGCTGAAATAGGTGCATTCAGAATGGAGAAGGGTGAGACCCTGACTAACTACATGGTCAAATTTGATAGCCTAATGCAGAAGTGCGTAGTGGCTAAGCAGCCGATTCCCTTACCTAGCCAGATCCATCAATTTCTGGTAAGACTAACAAGCAAGTATGCCCAAGCTGTAGAATCTCTGAGAACCCAGCTAACTTGTCTTCCTATGACGTTGGAGCAAGTAAAGGGCAGGATCAGAGAGTGTGACTTGCTGTTAGAAAAGGAGAAGTTAGGCGCTGATAATGTCCTTCTAATTCGTTCGAAGAATTTTGGAAGGGAGAAGGGGAAGAACGACCGGGGGGACAGAAAGAGCCCCACGTGCTTCACTTGCGGGAAGCCCGGCCATCCTTCAACGGACTGCTTCCGGAACAAGGGACAAACCGAGCAGTCAGAAGAGCCTTCGAGTGACGAAGAGACCAGAGAGAGGTCTACCTTTCGAGGGACGTGCTACAACTGCGGCAAGAAGGGACACAAGTCCGCTGCTTGCCAAGGCAGCTCTACCCAAGCAAAAGTCACGATGCGGTTGGGTGCACGGAGTGGTTCTGAACGAGCAGAGTTTTTGGGATTAGTCCGTGAAACTGTGGCCCCACCCCCACGACTCGCTGACTCTCGTGTTTCCCAGCGCATGCTCTCGGAAGAAGCCTCCTTCGCAGAGCTGAAGGCGTTCGGAGAGAGGAGCAGAGACCTTGTCGTACAGGAGTATCCAACAGAGGATGACGACAAGAGTTTTGAGGAGGAAATTGGGCCAAGGACCAATTTCGAAAAATTTTATGAAGCGGACGGTGGAGATTCGCCGATCCCAGGAGGAGTGCTTGCTTACTTCGAATCCACGGTGGAAATGAGCCGACCGGAGGCGACCGTTGATCACACGGATCTTACACCACGTGACGTGACAGAGCAAGCGGAATTGGCGCCGTTGGATGCGCAGATGGAGTTCGATTCGGAGGGAGCGTCACCGGTCACGCCGGGCTCGCCATCCGAACCGTTGATCGTGCTTGAGCCCGCGGAACCTGCCGCCACATCAGCAAGTGAGGCCGGACCTTTGTCCGTACCACTTGCCTTGCTGGCCGTACAGGAGGATGGCGAAACGGAAACTGGGACAGAGGTCTTGTTGGACAATGACGCAACAGGATTTGCTCCGTTCTACGAAATCCAGGGGGACTTGAGAGGAGTAAGATGGAGGACGCCGAACGATCTAGTTGACTCCACCATAGTGAAACTCAATGCATTGCGATCTTTGCTTTGCATAGCTGCTACTGAGAATATGAATGTTCATCAGCTCAAGAGGACCCCAAGGATCTGGTGTGTGAAGATAAATAACCTTTTGCAACAGAATGGATTTGCAAGGTTTGAGACTAACCATTCAGTTTATATGAAAGGAGAGGGGGCGAATGTGATGTACGTGGGGATATACGTGGACGACCTCATCATCATCAGCCCCTCCATGGCCGGAATTCAGAACCTCAAGGACCTCCTCAAGTCTAACTTCCAGATGTCAGACTTAGGAGAGGCAGAGTATCTATTAGGGATCCAGCTCAAGAGGGGGCAGGAGGGGAGCTTATTTCTCTCTCAGGAGAAATATGCGAAGGACATCCTTCTGAAGTTCGGGATGCAGGACTCCAGGCCTGTTACCAGTCCCATGGACCCCTCCATCCACCTCACACGTGCGATGTCGCCCAGGACAGAGAAGGAGGCGAAGGAGATGGCTCGGATTCCGTACAGGTCCGCGATCGGAAGCCTCATGTACTTGATGGTCGGCACTCGGCCTGACCTGGCCAAAGCAGTCAGCACGGCCTCAAAGTACATGGAGAACCCGGGCCGTACACATTGGGAGGCGGTCAAAAGGATCTTTCGGTATGTGAAAGGTACGACAAACTTCGGGATTAATTATGAAGGAGGAGAGAACCAAGTGTACGGATATACGGATGCTGACTGGGGCGGCGATTACGATACTTCCAAATCAACCTCAGGTTACGCGTTCATTAATGCGGGCGGCGCGGTGACGTGGAGCTCCAAGCTCCAGGATACGGTTGCACTTTCAAGCACAGAGGCTGAGTATATCGCGGCCTGCCACGCGTCCAAGGAGGGAATCTGGCTTCAGAACTTTTTCGATGAATGCCAGCGTCCTCAGTATCCGGTACATCTCCTCACTGACAACCAGTCGTCGATTGCTTTGATAGAGAATCCAGTGTTTCACAAGAGATCGAAGCATATCAGGCTCCAGTATCATTACGTTAGGGAGCAGGTCGAAGACGGACTGCTGACCATTGGATTTGTCGGCACAAAAGAACAAGCGGCCGACATGATGACCAAGGGGGCCAACGGGGAAACGGTATGGAAGAATTCCGTACTGATTGGCGTCGGACCATTTAGTGGCTAGCGGACCGAGAGGGGGAATGTAGTGTACAATAGGGGTATAGAACAACGTAGTACACTTTACGGTCCTTAGCTAGTGTCGGCGGTCCTTGGTAGATTCGGTCACAGTCTGAACAGTGCGCTAGAGCGCTGTTCTTAGTGGGAAGACGACAGGTTTGAATATGACACGTGGAGGGCGGCGATAGGCCGCGCCACCAGTGGAGTCCGCTTAGAATCGATAAGTGATGTAGACACGTGGCGCGCGACGATAGGTCGCGCGGCTATGAGTTAGCTTAGTACGGATTATTGGAGGCGCGAAGGAGCGCGGAAGGTTCGGAGCGACGGAGGAGCTTTCGGAGGGAGTTTCGGTACGGACACTCCCCTCCCCATGGCGGCCTCTCGAGCTGAGCTCCCGCGCGGCGCGGAGCGAACTCCAGAAGGCGCGGAGCGACCTCGACGACATGGAGGTGGAACGCGGTGGCACGCGGTGGAACGTGGAGGTGCTTCAGCGGCTAGTATTTAGTTTGCTTAGTGCATAGTGCTAGTTACCCTTAGAACCTTGCATCTCGGCTCGTGGTGCTGAGTGTAGAGGCCTGCTGTATGGGCAGCAGTAGATAGGAGTGTAGGGCAGAGCAGTAGGAATCGCCTGAGGGCTGAATTTCTGTGTGTAACCCTTCTTATCTATTTTTAAGGAGTTTTGAGCCGGTGGGGCTTTCTCCTCTTACTTCACTTCTCGGTGTTCTTTTCTTTTCAGCTTTCATTCTCTTTCCGGTGTGTGCATTGGGAGGGTGTGTTCGCTGAAGTGCAAGGATGTCTGAGAGTGCAGCAAGTGAGAGAGACCAGGCTCTAGTTTCCAACAGTGGTATCAGAGCATCCTCAGAGGAGGAGCCCAGGTACAAGGTCCCGATTTTCGAGGGGACAGACTTCAGACAATGGAGGTGGAGGATGAAGTACTTGCTTGAGAGCAAGGGACTGCTCAAGTTCGTTGATGGTACCATCCAAGAACCACCTCTTCCGGCCGACTCTGAGGGGGCGGCGGCAAAGAAGGCATACTACCTATGGCACGAGAAAAACTACAAGGCCGCAGGTTATATTGCCATGACAGTAGGCAACGCCCCTTCAGCCATGCTGCTAGACCTGTCTTCTGCTGCTGAAATGTGGAAGAGTCTCCAGGCAGTTTATGAAGTTGCAGAAGGAGGGTTGCCGGTTAATCTGTATGCTGAAATAGGTGCATTCAGAATGGAGAAGGGTGAGACCCTGACTAACTACATGGTCAAATTTGATAGCCTAATGCAGAAGTGCGTAGTGGCTAAGCAGCCGATTCCCTTACCTAGCCAGATCCATCAATTTCTGGTAGGACTAACAAGCAAGTATGCCCAAGCTGTAGAATCTCTGAGAACCCAGCTAACTTGTCTTCCTATGACGTTGGAGCAAGTAAAGGGCAGGATCAGAGAGTGTGACTTGCTGTTAGAAAAGGAGAAGTTAGGCGCTGATAATGTCCTTCTAATTCGTTCGAAGAATTTTGGAAGGGAGAAGGGGAAGAACGACCGGGGACAGAAAGAGCCCCACGTGCTTCACTTGCGGGAAGCCCGGCCATCTTTCAACGGACTGCTTCCGGAACAAGGGACAAACCGAGCAGTCAGAAGAGCCTTCGAGTGACGAAGAGACCAGAGAGAGGTCTACCTTTCGAGGGACGTGCTACAACTGCGGCAAGAAGGGACACAAGTCCGCTGCTTGCCAAGGCAGCTCTACCCAAGCAAAAGTCACGATGCGGTTGGGTGCACGGAGTGGTTCTGAACGAGCAGAGTTTTTGGGATTAGTCCGTGAAACTGTGGCCCCACCCCCACGACTCGCTGACTCTCGTGTTTCCCAGCGCATGCTCTCGGAAGAAGCCTCCTTCGCAGAGCTGAAGGCGTTCGGAGAGAGGAGCAGAGACCTTGTCGTACAGGAGTATCCAACAGAGGATGACGACAAGAGTTTTGAGGAGGAAATTGGGCCAAGGACCAATTTCGAAAAATTTTATGAAGCGGACGGTGGAGATTCGCCGATCCCAGGAGGAGTGCTTGCTTACTTCGAATCCACGGTGGAAATGAGCCGACCGGAGGCGACCGTTGATCACACGGATCTTACACCACGTGACGTGACAGAGCAAGCGGAATTGGCGCCGTTGGATGCGCAGATGGAGTTCGATTCGGAGGGAGCGTCACCGGTCACGCCGGGCTCGCCATCCGAACCGTTGATCGTGCTTGAGCCCGCGGAACCTGCCGCCACATCAGCAAGTGAGGCCGGACCTTTGTCCGTACCACTTGCCTTGCTGGCCGTACAGGAGGATGGCGAAACGGAAACTGGGACAGAGGTCTTGTTGGACAATGACGCAACAGGATTTGCTCCGTTCTACGAAATCCAGGGGGACTTGAGAGGAGTAAGATGGAGGACGCCGAACGATCTAGTTGACTCCACCATAGTGAAACTCAATGCATTGCGATCTTTGCTTTGCATAGCTGCTACTGAGAATATGAATGTTCATCAGCTCAAGAGGACCCCAAGGATCTGGTGTGTGAAGATAAATAACCTTTTGCAACAGAATGGATTTGCAAGGTTTGAGACTAACCATTCAGTTTATATGAAAGGAGAGGGGGCGAATGTGATGTACGTGGGGATATACGTGGACGACCTCATCATCATCAGCCCCTCCATGGCCGGAATTCAGAACCTCAAGGACCTCCTCAAGTCTAACTTCCAGATGTCAGACTTAGGAGAGGCAGAGTATCTATTAGGGATCCAGCTCAAGAGGGGGCAGGAGGGGAGCTTATTTCTCTCTCAGGAGAAATATGCGAAGGACATCCTTCTGAAGTTCGGGATGCAGGACTCCAGGCCTGTTACCAGTCCCATGGACCCCTCCATCCACCTCACACGTGCGATGTCGCCCAGGACAGAGAAGGAGGCGAAGGAGATGGCTCGGATTCCGTACAGGTCCGCGATCGGAAGCCTCATGTACTTGATGGTCGGCACTCGGCCTGACCTGGCCAAAGCAGTCAGCACGGCCTCAAAGTACATGGAGAACCCGGGCCGTACACATTGGGAGGCGGTCAAAAGGATCTTTCGGTATGTGAAAGGTACGACAAACTTCGGGATTAATTATGAAGGAGGAGAGAACCAAGTGTACGGATATACGGATGCTGACTGGGGCGGCGATTACGATACTTCCAAATCAACCTCAGGTTACGCGTTCATTAATGCGGGCGGCGCGGTGACGTGGAGCTCCAAGCTCCAGGATACGGTTGCACTTTCAAGCACAGAGGCTGAGTATATCGCGGCCTGCCACGCGTCCAAGGAGGGAATCTGGCTTCAGAACTTTTTCGATGAATGCCAGCGTCCTCAGTATCCGGTACATCTCCTCACTGACAACCAGTCGTCGATTGCTTTGATAGAGAATCCAGTGTTTCACAAGAGATCGAAGCATATCAGGCTCCAGTATCATTACGTTAGGGAGCAGGTCGAAGACGGACTGCTGACCATTGGATTTGTCGGCACAAAAGAACAAGCGGCCGACATGATGACCAAGGGGGCCAACGGGGAAACGGTATGGAAGAATTCCGTACTGATTGGCGTCGGACCATTTAGTGGCTAGCGGACCGAGAGGGGGAATGTAGTGTACAATAGGGGTATAGAACAACGTAGTACACTTTACGGTCCTTAGCTAGTGTCGGCGGTCCTTGGTAGATTCGGTCACAGTCTGAACAGTGCGCTAGAGCGCTGTTCTTAGTGGGAAGACGACAGGTTTGAATAGGACACGTGGAGGGCGGCGATAGGCCGCGCCACCAGTGGAGTCCGCTTAGAATCGATAAGTGATGTAGACACGTGGCGCGCGACGATAGGTCGCGCGGCTATGAGTTAGCTTAGTACGGATTATTGGAGGCGCGAAGGAGCGCGGAAGGTTCGGAGCGACGGAGGAGCTTTCGGAGGGAGTTTTCGGTACGGACACTCCCCTCCCCATGGCGGCCTCTCGAGCTGAGCTCCCGCGCGGCGCGGAGCGAACTCCAGAAGGCGCGGAGCGACCTCGACGACATGGAGGTGGAACGCGGTGGCACGCGGTGGAACGTGGAGGTGCTTCAGCGGCTAGTATTTAGTTTGCTTAGTGCATAGTGCTAGTTACCCTTAGAACCTTGCATCTCGGCTCGTGGTGCTGAGTGTAGAGGCCTGCTGTATGGGCAGCAGTAGATAGGAGTGTAGGGCAGAGCAGTAGGAATCGCCTGAGGGCTGAATTTCTGTGTGTAACCCTTCTTATCTATTTTAAGGAGTTTTGAGCCGGTGGGGCTTTCTCCTCTTACTTCATCTCTCGGTGTTTCATTTCTCAGCTTTCATTCTCTCCTTCCGGTGTGTGCATTGGGGGTGGGTGTGTTCGCTGAATTACAAGCATGTCTGAGAGTCCAGCAAGTGAGAGAGACCAGGCTCTAGTTTCCAACAGACACATCTCTACCTGTCTACGGACTTCAAGGAGACGGTTTGGAATGTCAAGGAACGCATTGGGAGGGTTTGTTTGCAAAGAATCTACTAAATAAGAGGTTAATTCAGAAACAAGTGGCCTGGAAAGTCTGAACATTCTTCTATACTGTTCATCTGTTATCCATTCTATTAAATGCAATGAAAAATGAGTAGATCGATGCAAAATGTAGTACATCCCTATGTCTTGCCTGCAAAGACGTGAGCAATATTCTTTCCATGAACGTTCTGCAAAACGCTCAATTGATTGCCGCCTCTGTGACCTCCTCTGCTTAGAAACCTCCAACAACAATATATTTAACTCCGTCATATTTGCTTCTCCAATGAGCAGAATGTTCACTAATGCGAAAAAAAACATCATCACTCTTGGATCCATTGTCGAACTGCCTGTCCAAAAATTGAGCCTTGGCAAGAAAACGTGCAGAATAAAGCGCTGCTAAGAGGCCGAAGGAGGAAGGGCACTCGGACAGGGCGGAACGGTGGCGGCGGCGGCGGTGGCGGCCGTACGGTAGCGCCTCCGCTCAACCCTTCCCGTTGGCGACGCACGTACGGTAACCGCGGTGGGCCACGGTGGACGAGTAAGTGTGTCCACGTGGCGTCCGCTGATTGGCTCGCGCGACCTCTGATGGAACCCGCAATTCTCCCTTCATGACTCATGATCCGATGTGGCGGTACAGGCAAACGCTGATGGACCCCCACCCTTATTCATTATATTAGGGTGGGGGTCCATCAGCGTTTTTTCGCCGACGTGGAGGTACAGGCGTAGTTTTGGAGGATGATGTGGCGCCGTCGTGGCGCCGACTAGGACCGACGTGGAGGTACAGGCGTACCTACAAACTACGCCTAACTACGCCTGAGTTTTCCAATCGTGCGCCGCCGCGTGGCGTTGAAGATCCGTTCGAGATGCCACGGGGGTACGGCGGCCACGCTGGCGCACAGCCGCCAACGCGTGGCCAATCGTGCGCCGCCGCGTGGCGTCCGCTGATTGGCTCGCGTGACCTCTGATGGAACCCGCAATTCTCCCTTCATGACTAATAGGGGGTGTCAGACTTAACAAAATCTTACGAAAAGCGTTACGAAAAAAAAGGTTACGAAAGTACTCCGCCGCAAGAGGATCGCGATTATACTGGAGTACTCGTTCTGATGTCAAACTTACGAACACGCGTACTGAAATTTTTTAAGTCTGACACCCCCTAATGATCCGATGTGGCGGTACAGGCAAACGCTGATGGACCCCCACCCCCACCCACCTTATTAGTGTCTGACGAAGCCCATTTTACGGGTCTGACGAAGCCCATTTTACGGGTATGAAGAGAGAGAGAGAGAGAGGAAGAGAGAGAGCGCGAGAGCGAGAAAGCTGAGGGGGGGGGCGGGAGGGAGAGGGACGAGGCGAGGGAGAGGACGAAGACGAGGGAGAGGACGAAGGCAAGGGAGAGAGAAAGGGAGATGGAACGGGAGAGAGAATGGGCGAGAAAGCGAGAGAGAGGGGGCGGTAAGAAGAGAGTTGAAAGTTGAGGAAATTTCTCAAGATTTTGAATAAGTGGATCAACTTGAATCACCTTCTCGTGATAGAGCTTGAAAAGCTTAATAGACATTTAGACGTATTCGAAGTTACACCCACCAAGGTTATATAACAAGGAATTATTTTTAAGTGGCTGATTATTCTAGCAACAGACCGAACACTTCTAAAACAATCGTTTCCGCCAAAGGCGTGTAGTGGCGACCGTCTGGTCATCGCCCCCCACGACAATAGTGGATGACGTCAGCTCTATTGCCTGCGCCGTTTCTGCGTCCCGAGCGGCGGCGCGAGTGAAGCGATTGAATTGGCAGTCGGCGCGGAGCAGTCCCGAAGTGCGGTAGTCGCTGATGACGCCGTCCAGGAACCCCTCCGCATTGTCTCCCGGCACAACCTCCGTCCGAAGGAGCTCATTGTATGTCAACTGCTGACCCTTCCTGCAAAACCCATACCAAGAAACCCACCCTACATTAGAGGTTTTGGCACGGCAAAATCAAGCATAGAGCATCGCCATGCACAGCCCCTTATCTCTAAGCCTTACACCCTCAACCCTGAAACCGAAAGTCGGTCCATTAAAAACTCGCGAAGCAGAGCCACTCACAATCGGTCCCTGTGGTCGTTTCGGAAGGTCTGCCCCAAAATGCCGTGAGCGTTCTCCGACACATCGACGGCCACCACCTCAAAGTCAAAGTGCACCACGCCGTCCGATTCAGTGCGCAGCATCGCGATCTCCGGTCGAAGGGTCAGCCTCATTTTCAGGACGTTCCCCACCGTCAGATCGTACACGTCGACGAAATCGTCGGCGCTCCGCTCCTTGGCGGCGACCCAACGCAGTTCTATGTCGCCCCCCGCGAGTTTTACGGAGTCTCCCGCCTTCTCTAGGCGCACCTCCTCGCCGTCGATCTCCATCCGCGCCATGTAGCCAGTGTCGTACTGCCACCTGGCGCCCTCGCGTGCCTCCAGCGCGATTGTGTGGTGCCCCCAGAGGACGCCCATTTTGCGGATCCATGTGAGCGCCTTGTGAGGGTTGTCCCCCCACTGCCCGTAACGGCCGCCGTAGAACACGTTCACATGGAGATGCGCGTCGCTGATCAGGCTGAAAGTGCTGTTGGGTTCGCCTGTCAAAGTGCAATAGAGAACGTGACATTATTAGTGAGGTATTGTGCGTGGTTTCAAAGGCAAACGATGGAATTATCTCAATATATTTTAAATTTATAAGGAGGTTTACTGCGGTTTACAGATTTTGTTGGCCTACCGGAGAAGTCGAAGTGAGAGCCGTCCGCCCCTGTGAAGTGAGGGTCCCCCTTGCCGCCCGGCGTGGTGGGACACGTGGCCTTCTTTGCGCTCGGCGCGTAGCACACGCCGCCGTTGATTTGCAGGTCCGCCGTCGAGCCCGTCAGCTGCGTCAGCGCCATGTTGCCGCCGCCGATGAACCCGTTCGTCTGCACAGCACCGACCAACAACAATAGAAGGAAAGGCGTGTTCAGCTCTCCTTGTCATTCGCAGCATAGAGGAGCAGTCGCAGCAGCACACCAGCAAAAGTGTTTCGAATTTGAATGAATTTTGCGAAAGAAAACCGACCAGGGAGGCGCCGATGGCGCATGCATTGCCAGCTGTCCGAATAGGACACGTGGCGCTCGCGATCTGAACGTAGCAGCCCGCCACGTACGCAGTGGGGCGTACGCCTTTTGTCGGATTCGCGTTGACAAACAGCCAGTCAAGGAAGACCGCATCGACATTCCCCGACGTTGACGTACCGGTCAACGGGAGCTGCAGACACGTGGCAGCCAGCTTTTATGAGTCAATGAATGACAAAACCCAGTATCAGACGGGCGGACCTTTGGCGGACGATGGTACAAATAAGGTAATGAGGGAAGGGGGAGGGGGTAAACTGAACCTGGAAAGTTCCGTCGGTGGCGGTTTTCCCTGCGGCCCACACAAAGAGAGGGTTCGGCGACTTTGTGGTCGACACGATGGTGCAGTTCACAGTGATCTGATTGGCACACGTGGCATGGAACGTCAGCACTCGGCCCATTCGACTAAGGAAGGGGAGGGGGCGGATCCAGGATTTTTTAGTTTAGGGGGGAGGCTCGATACCAAGTTGGGAAAAAAAAAATTATGAAATTCGAATGTGTATTTTTTATATTCAATCTTCAAAGGCGATCAGTAGCTAAGTGCTTCTCAAAATATGAGGGGGGGCTAACTGCTTAGCCCTCCCAACCCTCTTCCCTCCCCCTGCGGCTCTCCTTCCACTTCCATGGCCTGCCTCCTTCCCTCTCCTCCCTCCCCCCCCCTCGTCTCTCGTCCTCCCCCCTCCTCCCACCCTCAACCTCTACTCCCTCCCTCCCTCCCTCCCTCCCTCCCTCTCTCATTCCTCTCTCCTCCTCCCTCCCTTCCTCTCCTCCCTCCCTCCCCCTCTCCTCCCTCCCTCCTTCCTTCCCCTTCTCCTCCCCCCTCCTCCCCCCCTCCTTCCTCTCTTCCCCTCCCCCTCGCCTCCCTCCCTCCCCCTCGTCTCCCTCCCTCCCCCTCGTCTCCCTCCCTCTCCCTCTCCTCCATCCCTCTCCCTCTTCTCTGACCCTCCCCCTCGTCTCCCTTCCCCACCTCTCTCCTCCCTCTCGCCCCTTCTCCTCCCTCCCTCCCCCTCTCTTCCTTCTCCCTCTCCTGCCTCCCTCCCCCTCTCCCCCTCCCAGCCCCCCTAACCACAATTCAGAAGCAGTACGTACCTCGGAGCTGGCGATAGGCTCATCCTTGGAGTCGGCCCCGTCCCAGCACGTGTCGCAGACGGCCGCGCCCATAAAGTAACACGCTCTCTGCATGGAACCTCCCCAGAACCCCGTCAGCTCCAGACACGTGTTGGTGCTTGTAAGAATCCCATAAATTCCAACATTACACTATGCAAAGACGGGTTTTTTTCCCTTCAAATTTTAAATTTTTGTGATGTCAAACTCACCGCCACGGGAATCAGGGCGAGAATGAGGAGGGTGGGGAGGGCCCAGCGGCGATTTCCGTTAGCCAATGCCATGGCTGCTCTCCCTCTCTCCCTCTCTCTCTCTCTCTCTCTGCCTCACTCTCTGCCTCACTCTCTGCCTCTCTCTCTCCTCTCTCTCTCTCACCCCTCGCTGTGTATCTCTCTCGACTGCAGTGCCTACCACTGTCCGCTGCCGTCCAAATACGAAGGCCGTCGCCGGCCGCGGCGGCCGTACACGCGTCCCAACTGCCGGCCGGGACGTTCCCTGCCGGCATAGAAGACGCCAAACGGCCATCCGCCCTATTACAAAACGACAAATGGAGGTTGGTCGGTCGCCGCGATAAATGTTTTGTCCCATCATAGAAAGTCCTTTTTGGAGATCGTCTTCCAACCGCCGCACGTTTATCGTATCTTCGTCGGCAGGTCCCCGCCTTCCCGGGCCGGAGCTCAATGTTCGATGGACCTGACGGCGTACGGTCATGCTTGGACTCTGTGACAATTTCACACGTGGGATTATGTACGTCAGATGGGACAAATTAGGAGAGGACATACGGCGCTGTCGTATAGTCTTGTCAGTTTATCTTTCATGCACGAAAGTATCGTCCATGCGTACGGACAGCCTCTTGCAGTCTTGTCGTAAAAGATATGCATGTGCATAAATTAGAAGTTTATGATTAACGACAAGCTAGAACGACAAACCTGGCCGTTGGTAGGTAATATATTCCTGCTCCAGCCGGCCAATCTGTGGTCTGCTCCAACTTTTCTTAACTAGTTGATTGGATACGACAAACCAGCGAGTGCCTGTCGCGCCAAAGTCCTGCCGACAAAACTGGATCTCTCAGATCTTCACACATGGAAAAGTGTGCCGCCGACAAGTTTCCATGGCGATCTGCGTTAGTTCGTACAGCGATGTACGGCCTACAGACGTGGGGGCCAAAACGTCCAGAAACGTCGCCAAATGTGTCGCACGTTTGATGTCGCATGACAGTCGCAATATGGAGAGTGTCGCATTATGGCCGAATGTCAGCATGTGGTGCCAGCGGCCGTACAATAACTGCCGAGAGCAGGCGGGCGGGAGGGGAGGGCAGGGGAGGGAGAGGGAGAGGGAGG
>CM074813.1:251838-261910 GCA_037447605.1 Zygnema circumcarinatum | reverse complement strand
AAGACAGAAGTTTCTCCGGAGTCATAGAAAGTTGGTTTTGGTTTATAAAATACATCGTGGTAGGTTTAATAAAAACCAGAAGTAGGACAGGAACTGCATTACTAGTGCATAGAAAGCGCAATAAGCGAAGGTTGGAAAGATACAGAATCGGCTTTTTTTCTAATTTTCTGTTTTGTACGCCTACTGTTGAGTACTGTGTTTCGAAGCTCCTCGTGGTTTCCTCATTTCCTGGAGGATTTGAACTCAAAGGAAAACCCGGCTTTAAAGTAGCAGTGTTATAGCATAGTTTAATTCAAGAATTACGTTAATTATGATTTTTTTTATGGGCCCTCAAAAGGAAAATAATGCAAAAAGTGAAATAAATTGAATGAATGGTACAACAGATCTGTCTAACTGAACATTCTGATCAACCGATGACTGAAACCAAACATGTAGCCTACAAAACGAACATCCGATTCCTTACTATACAAAATTCCCTCTCCCTCTCCCTCTCCCTCTCCCTCTCCACTTCATCCTCACAATTCACAGACACACTCCCACGGCCGCGAATAGAACGTTCCGTTGACTCTCCGCGAATTCGTGATTTTTTTGGCGAAGTGCCTTTCGTAATCGAAGTGAAGAGTCTTGGCGAGCTGCTTCATCCAAACCCTCCTCCGCGTCAAAGTGGTTGCAATCCTGCCCTTGAACAGCCGCATGGTCACCTGAAAGCCCCAAACCCCAAAAACCAACAACGCCAACGGTTGGTTCGCCAAAAGTCTTGGACCACAAGCCTTTGGAAGCCCGCAAAAAGGGAAAAATCCAAATACGAAATAGAAAGCTGCAAGGAGAGAGGGAGGAAAGGAGAGGAGAGAGAGAGGAGAGGAGGGGGAGGGGAGCTCTCCCACTTTTGACGTGTCGAGGTAGAAACGATGCCCCGTCAGCATGTTGCCCATGTTGCTGCCAGCTGTCAGCACCAGGTAATCGCTGCAACAAATAGATAAATAAATAAGGAAAAAAACGAATAAATTAGAAGGCAACAACACGTCCTATTCCCTTTTTCAAGATAAGAAAATGAAAAAAATAGAAATAGAGAAATTGTTCGAACTGTCTTTTCTTCCACTAGCCGTTGGTTTCTCATATTTTGTTTTGTTTTCTCAATTTTCAAAATCTCACATGTACTTTTTCTGCGTTCTGTATGGAACTCTGTTGTTTTCACCTGTGCAAGCGTGTCTGTGACTGCTGTTTTCACCTGTGTAAGCATAGACTCAGCATGAGACTCTGTTGTTTTCACCTGTGCAAGCATGTCTGTGACTCTGTTGTTTTCACCTGTGCAAGCATGTCTGCGACTCTGTTGTTTTCACCTGTGCAAGCATGTCTGTGACTCTGTTGTTTTCACCTGTGTAAGCATAGATGAGACTCTGTTGTTTTCACCTGCGCAAGCATGACTGTGACTCTGTTGTTTTCACCTGTGCAAGCATGTCTGTGACTCTGTTGTTTTCACCTGTGTAAGCATAGATGAGACTCTGTTGTTTTCACCTGCGCAAGCATGACTGTGACTCTGTTGTTTTCACCTGTGCAAGCATGTCTGCGACTCTGTTGTTTTCACCTGTGCAAGCATGTCTGTGACTCTGTTGTTTTCACCTGTGTAAGCATAGATGAGACTCTGTTGTTTTCACCTGCGCAAGCATGACTGTGACTCTGTTGTTTTCACCTGTGCAAGCATGTCTGTGACTCTGTTGTTTTCACCTGTGCAAGCAGACAAGATAGTCCACCGCCGCATGCATCGTCGCGTGGGAGCCCAACTCGTCGAGATCTCGCCCCAGTACGGAACTTTTTGTCTCTATCTGCCCCGGGAAGGCGTCATAAAGAGGAGCCAATGATTGGTTGCCGCCCACCATGGTGCCCGCAGCCAAGTACAATTTTGTCTCTTTCCCGACGCCTATGGCCTGTGGAAATAGCGGCCAATGGGACCACACAGGACAGAAAGGGAGATCTTTAGGTCTGCAACGAAGATGAGGGAGGTGGGAGAGAGAGAGACAAAGAGAGAGAGAGGAGAGAGAGAGAGAGAGAGAGAGAGAGAGAGAGAGAGAGAGAGAGAGGAGAGAGAGAGAGAGGAGAGAGAGAGAGAGAGAGAGAAGAGAGAGAGAGAGAGAGAGAGAGAGAGAGAGAGAGAGAGAGAGAGAGAGAGAGAGAGAGAGAGAGAGAGAGAGAGAGAGAGAGAGAGAGAGAGAGAGAGAGAGAGAGAGAGGGAGAGTGAGATGGACAAGGAGGACGAGAGAGGGGCGTAGAGGGAGAGAGAGGGGAGAGGAGCACAGGAGAGAGAGAGTGGAGGGAGAGAGAGGAGCAGCAGGGGGTAGTGGGAGGTGGAGGGCAGAGAGAGAGAGAGAGAGAGAAGCTCGCCGCTAATGAGGATGGGACACGTGCAGCTTACGTGGATTTATTTGAGGCATAGTCAGGCTTGATTATTTGAGTTATCAGGGTTTAGAAGGAGTCGAAATAAAAGAAAGCGGGCAGGGGAAAAAAATTCACCTTAAAAATTATCGCAGTTTCACGAGGAGTGATTGGACAATTTTCTTCCCCTCCCTCGATATTTCTTTTTCGAACTTTTAATGCGCGACTTGATTGGTCGTAGAATTTACAACCTGCTCCGGGCAGGCAAGAAGGGTAAAAAACAAAACATAAACAAAACAAAAAAATATAAAAAATATATATACATATATTTGCCTTCGAAGTCACTTGAGTTTAGGCATTATTTGAGTTATTCGAGTCTTTTTCAGAGCAGTTGGGTTTTCCAGAGTTTATTAAACTCGAAAAAATGTAAGTTTTTACATGTCGTTGGTGTTTTAAATTCATTCCTTTTTAACTTAATGCATTACTTAAATCATTTCTAACCCTAACCCTAATTTCTTGCCTGCATGAGCGAGCCAGTCGGGTTCGAATCGGAGATGAATGGCCAAAAAAGGACCGTTTTGTCGCAACCTCGAAACGGTCTCCAATCCCAGACTGCACGTGGCACAACATTCCGTTAAACGGAGGAGGGTACATGTGAACCCGGAAATTGAACTGAACGGGACCGAGAGCAGGGAGGAAGGACGAGGGGGAGAGCGCCGTGATAACTATAGCGTGTTGAGCACGGAAAAGTTTGGAAAAAAAAGAGAGAGAGAGAGAGAGAGAGAAAGAGAGAGAAAGAAAGAGTGTGAGAGAGAGCGAGAGAGAGTCAGTGGGTTGACGAGGCGGAGTGAAGGGGGAAAGGAGAGAGGTGAGAGACGAGCGGCAGATGAAGTGTGGTTGGAAACAATGACAAAGTGGGGGTTGGGGGCAGAGTAAGGGGGAGAGAGGCAGAGAAGAAGAAAGAATGAGGGGTGTGAGAGAAGGGAAAGAGCGAGAGAGAGAAAGAAAGTTTGGACCGTAAACCCAAGGCCCTGAACCCAAGTTCCACAAATCCTCGAAGTAGTGCGCTTACCGTTCAATTTTTTCGACAAACTGCAGCGCATGGAACGCAGCCCGACATCGAAGCCGCTGCCACCACACAGTTCATCCTGCCACGTGTCACTATAAAGCTCTCTCGCTTTCCTCTATCCCTCTTTCTCTCCCTCCCTCTCCCACTCTCTCCCTCCCCCTCCCTCTCTCTCCCTCCCTCTCCCTCGCTCTAGTTACCTCTCTCTCCTCCAGCAGCTGTTCTAAGAAGCAGAGCCACTTGTTACAGCTGTCTCTGACCTGCAATATGTGACATTCCTAAAGAGAAAACTCTCCGCTGCTGTCAGCTGTGGGTGGACGTGTCAAGGGGGCAGAGAGAGAGGGGAGAGAGAGGAAAATAGAGCGAGAGAGGGGAAGAAGTTCAGAGAGGGAGAAAGGGGAGGGAAGAAAGGGAGCAAACAGGGAAGGGGAAGAGGTAGAGATAAGCGGCGGCGAAGAAAGGGAAGAAAGATATATATAGAGAGAGAGAGAGAGAGAGAGAGAGAGAGAGAGAGAGAGAGAGAGAGAGAGAGAGAGAGAGAGAGAGAGAGAGAGAGAGAGAGAGAGAGAGAGAAAGGTGAGTGAGGGAGAAAGAGAGAGAGAGAGAGAGAGAGAGAGAGGGAGAGAGAGAGAGAGAGAAAGAGAGAGAGAGAGAGAGAGAGAGAGAGAGAGAGAGAGAGAGAGAGAGAGAGAGAGAGAGAGAGAGAGAGAGAGAGAGAGAGAGAGAGAGAGGGAGAGAGAGAGAGAGAGAGGGGGGGGGGGGAGCCGAAGGTAGCCTTTCCAACAAACCTGTAATGGTATGGAAAGATCCGGTGAGAGCTTGAAAACGAACGAAGAAAAAACTGCCACCTGCCGCTCTCGCAGAATAGGGAGTACGTTGTCTATGTACCATTCGGGCGGATGATGCTTCCCCTCCATCATAATTCGCGACTTTTTTGCAGCTTGCTTCAAATGCGCGGGCATTTCCCTGCTCCGTTCCATGTGTCAGTTAGCCCGCCGTTACAGTTTACGTGGTAGGGTATTTAGGAAATTTTAAGATATCTAGGACTTTTTGGATTCTTAGAGTTCTTAGGATTTTAGGGTCTTTAGGTTTTTTAGGATTCTTAGGGTACGGAACGGAACTAAAACTTTTGATGAGCAAAAATATAGCGTGATGGCACAACACTGCGCTGTGTATAACTGAACACTACAAAATGAGAGTGCAACCAAATAGGCATGACAGAATGTATGGAGCGGAACATGGAACGGGATACATATATACAACAGTCATTAGAGGAGAGAATTTTCTTAAATTATTGAAAGGTTTGTGGGTTTCAAGCTGGAGATAGTTTGAGAAGAATTTTTCAAAAATGTTATGCCTACAGGCATGTTTACTGCATTTCATTTCAGCGAACATTACCTCACGATGTGAATGTCGTCACGTAACACCTCCATGAACGTGTCGACGTTATAAATATCAGCGAAGGAACTGACACAAACACACCGACATCCGTGAGGGGGGCGAGGGAGGCACAGACAGAAGGGAGAGGGAAAAGAAAGGCGGAAAACGACATGGATACTATTCATTTCCTCAACTTGTTTACAGCTCCTCCCCACCTCTAACTTCCGTTCCCGTTTCCAACTCTCCACATGCCCTCTCCACCCCCCGTCCCTCTCGGCCCCACCATCTCTTCCCCAACTCTTTCCCACCCGCCCTCCCCCCCTCTCTTCTCTCCCCGCCCTCTCCCCCCTCTCTTCGTTTCTCGCACCCCCTCACCAACCCTCTCCCCCTCCCCCACGTTCTATCCCCTCCCTCCCCCTACTCTCTCCTCCCTCTTCTCCGACTCTCTTGTTCCGCTCACTCCCGCCACTCCCTCTCCTCTTTCTTCCCTCTATCTCCTCTCCTCCCCCCCATCCTCTCTCTTCCTTGTCTCTTCCCCGCTGTCTCCCCCATCGTCCCTCTCACCCCCACTCGATCCCCGCTCTCTCCTCCTCCTCTCTCCTCTCTCGCCCATCCCCATCCCGCCTTCGCCCTCTCCTCTCCAACCCTCTCCACCCCACATTCTACCCTCTCCCTCCCCCAACTCTCTCCTCTGCTCGTCCTCTCACTTACCACTTCCTCACCCCCCTCTCCCCACTATTTCACCCCTCACTTCCCTTTAACTGAAAAAAAAAAAGATAGAAAGATAGATAAAAAGATAGTGGTGGCACTACCACCACTATCTTCCCTCCTTCCCCCACACTCTCCTTCCTCCTCTCCCCACTCTCTCCCCGCGTTTCTCACTCTCCCCCTCCACTTCCCCCTCGCCTGCCTTCCCCCTCTCTCTCCCCAGTCTCTCTCCCACTCCCCCCCCCTATCTCTCCCCCCAATCTCCTCCCTCTCTCCCCCTCCCCTCTCCCCTCTCCCCTCTTCCCTCTCCCCTCTCCCCCCCACTCTCTCACCCCTTTCCCCCCACTTCCTCCTCTCTCTCTCCCCCCCCCCCGTCTCCCTCCCCCCTTCCCTCCCTTCTCCCCACCTCCCGTCCATCCACGCCTTGTGCATCGCCAGCTGCGGCAGCACGAGGGTGGCGTTGAGGATGCGCGCTACGACCACAGCGTTTGCGAGGCCGCGCTTCTGCTGGTTCAGGCCTCCGCTCACAACGAAGTGCACAAAGCCGGTGCTCGGAATGCCGCTAACTGGACACCCCGGATGAGGGAAGAGAGAAAGGAAGGGATCGATGGACGAACAAACAAACGAATGACGAATGAAGGAATTAATTGGTTCATTAATTGATTGATTGACTGATAAATCGATCAATAAGTTAGCATACTAATGAATGAATGAGTATCGAGACGAACGTGGATCCTTTGAGACCTTAGAATTAAGATCTCCCACGCCCTTTAATCGTTCTGTTAAAAAGGAGATATAATGACAATGGTACGCACTTTCCGGGAGATCCCCCTCCCCTCTTTTCTCGCTGCACGGTTTTCTTCCTTCGCTACTTCTTCCCAGTTTGGGTCTTTCAAAAAACTGGTTGAGGTCTAGTTCAGGTGTGAACTCCCTCCAGCGCAGATCCTGCAGAGCCTCTCCCTTACCCTCCTCGTCCTTCAACGGCATCTCCTCCTCCGTGTACGCCTCCTCCTCCGCCTCCCTATCCTCCGTCCTTCTCTCTCCCAACCTCTCTCTTCCCTTGGACCCCTTCCTCGCTACCCTTCCCTCTCTCTCGCCCCCTCCATTTCTCTCTCTCTCGCTCTCTCTGGTCATTCTCCCCACCATCTCTCCCCCTCCTCCATCCCCCACTTCTTCCATCTCCCTCCCTCTCTCTCTCTCTCGCTCTCCCCCCTTTTCTACACTCTTTTCCTCTGAATAACTTATGTTTGACATTTTATAGTTCTTATTCCTGACGGCCTCCTCCTCCCCCTCCCCTCCCTCCTCCTCCTCCTCCTCCTCCACGGTGTCCTCCCCTGAACCCCCTCCCTGCATTGAATCCTTCAGCTTCTTTGAAGGGAGCCCTAAACCCTCCTGGTCGGAAACATCTTGAGCAAAAGCAGAATTAGGGTTCAGGGACATTTCCATGCTTGAATTTCTTAAGAGAATTTCAGAGTTGGCACCATTGCTGTCGCTTTTTAACGAGAAATTATTTCTGGGTCCAAATTCAACGCCCTGCTCCGCGTTTCCATGTGACGTTGGTTGTTCAAAGACGTCCGTAGAACTGCCCTGCTGGGGATCCATGTCACCCGTACGGTTGTCTTCCCAGCCATCACCTTCGTACTGAACATCGTTTTCCGTGTCTGGAACGGCTGCATTTCCGTTGGAACTGCTCGAGAAATACTGGGAACCGACTACAGCGAAAGAGAGGAAAAAAAAGAGAAAAATGCACAAGAGGCGGAGCAAGGTTGAGGCCGGTCTTAGGGTTTTGAATTGAGAGAGTGAGAAAGGAGGGAGGGAGGGGAGGAGGGGGGAGGGAGAGGGAGTAGCGAGGGACGGGAGAGACGCCGTACGACGAAAGAAGGAGGGGCGGGAGGACGACGTGACAGCCATGAAGGAGCGCGAGAGGGCCAAGGGAGAGAGGGGGAAAAAGAATGGAAGGGAGAGAGAGAGAGGAAAGGAGGGAGTGAGGGATGGAGGGACGGTGATGCGGGAGAGTGAGAGCGAGGGAAAAAGCGATCTAGGCGGGAAGGGGGACTTGTACTGTCAAAGTCTCTATGTCGGACTTTATTCCTGACAGTTCCGTTTGTAACTGCTTAACGGTACGATGTCGCTAAATGTAGCCGCCAGAGCCGTACATGTGAAGGAGGCTGACGTCTCTTTCAGTTTGAAGTACGGGGACACCACTGGTTCCATGCTGACAAATCTGATTTATGATTGGTGATGCGTTGTGTGACGTAAGCGGTCAGTTCGGGCAGAGAGCCAAAATTTGATTTTGGAATATCTCGCCAAAAGCGAGAAACGAACATCGAAAATAATCGATGCCATCGCAGTTCCAGTATCACGTTCCAGTTCCAGTTCCAGTTGCAGTTTCTTACGTGGCATAATTTAGGCCGTCGATTAGGATAAATATCGACATATGCACAACGCGACAAACTTTCCCAGAGCGACTCACAATCTGATTTACTCAAAAATTGATTTTATTAACTGGTTCTATGTGATAATGTGACACGGGAATGCGAAAAATTAGGATTATGGCGTGCAGAGCCTTGACTGCATTTTTCTTGTTGAGTTTGTTATTGTTGGCATCCACGCTCTCATGCCGACAGCAACAATGTCAACCACATGCCAATGCAATGTTGGCATCGCATGTTCAACACTCCAAACTTAGTGACGTAATAGAGCGTCAGCATGTGACGTCATTTCCAGTTTGCAGTTTCTCAACCGGAAGTCCGCTTCGCACTTGCGCGGGCGCTCGCAGTGAACGTTTTGGCCTGCCCGCGGGCAGGGAAAAACATTCCGAGGCAGCGCTGTTGCCACGCGGCATTGTCTCACAGGTTGACGGTTTTCTCGCTGAACAGCGACAGGCCGTTCCATGCGCACGTGTCTCCAGTTCTGTTTAAAAGTCAATAAATTAGCACATAAACGCCAACGCTTCCAGTTCTGTCCCAATAGCCTACCACACAGCTCCATGAGTCCAGTTCAAACCCGTAACCGTCCCCTCTCTGTCATCCCTTCCTCTCCCTCGGTCCCTCATTCCTCGCCATCTCTCCTCCCTCTCCCTCCCCCTCCTCTGCCTCCCTCCCTCCCCTCCCTCCCTCTCTCAATCAACCATGGCCATCGCCGTATCCATGCGCCTAAATTCCCGCTCCGTTCTGCATTGTTCTTCAATTCTCTGCATTGTCGCTGGCCTGCTCCTGTCAGCGGGCGGCGCGCAGGCGTCTCCGTCCGGTTCGTTTTATTTTCTCATTTGCACCCCCTCCGATTTCTTTTGAGGCCGCTCTCTCGGCTTGGAAGGAAAATTAAAGCAATGACGGCCTTGGCAGAGGAAACAGAAGTGGATGGACACAACTTTTATTAGGTGTTTTGGGGAATGTGATCTCCCTCCCTCTCTCACACTGGGCCCGTCCCCCCCTCTCTCTCTCTCCTCCCCCTCTCCCCCCTTCCCGCCCCCATCTCTCACTCTCTCCCCTCCCCTTCCCCCTTCTGTCCCTCCCATTACTTCCACAGGTTTTCTGCAGAAATGGAGCTCAGTCGCGCGCCACGTGGTGCTCTCCCATTGGCCCATTGGGAATTTTCCGGATTCCGACGTTTCGGTTCCAGCAGAAAAAGTGAAAGTGGAATTGTATGAAGAATCGCTGTGCCCCTATTGCGCCCACTTCATTCAGTATGAGCTCAGCGCAGTCGTCCATTCAAGCCTCATGGAAATCATCGATTTACGTTTAATTCCGTACGGAAATGCTCGGGTTTCACCGGGCGGAACCATCACATGTCAAGTACAAACTCTCCTCTCACGAGTCTTTTAAGTAATTTGTAACATTCTTTTGTTATTGTTTTAAGTATAATCGGTGTTTATTTTCTACAAATTTTGGGACGTTTAAGCCCTTATGTTGAAGATTTTCTTTAACGGATTCTTTTCCTTTCTTGAAACGTTTTTTTTTTTTTTTAAACTGCACAGCACGGCCCGCTGGAGTGTGTTGGAAACCTCATTGAGTCCTGCGCCATTCATTCCTACCCGAATGTGGTAAGGTCCAAAAGGGGTATTGCCAGAGGTCACAAAGGGCTGAAATAAGTCAATACTTTTGACTAATAACTAACGATCATTCAATGAATTTCTGCAAACAGCCCAAGTGGACGAACCTTTCACCCAACGATAAACAATAAAAACATGAAAGAACTTTTTGTGTTGTGAAGTTTTCCCTTATGTCCATGACCGCGCATTACTCCTGTGCTATCCAATTATTAACGGAAACGGAAGCATGTACCTTTGACGGAGATATGCTTTTCTCATTTTTTGCCTTTCCTTGCCTCTTCCTCCCCACCTTCTTTTTCCTTTTTTTTCGGGCAGAGTCAGTGGTATCCCTTCATAGAGTGTCTGACCGAAAAGCGTTACGCCATTGAGGAGGAGGCCGCGGGCTGTGCGGAATCCTCCGGACTCGAATTTGGGCCAATCAAAGACTGCTACACGGGTCCGCTCGGAGACGAGGTGCTCTCTCTCTCTCTCTCTCTCTCTCTCTCTCTCTCTCTCTC